>LBNU01017201.1:69151-86970 GCA_014162995.1 Artemisia annua | reverse complement strand
AACTTTCTTCTTTTTTTTTTTTTTTTTTTGGTTTAAAGTTACATTAAACATGTTGTTTTTTTTGGTGCGGTGATGAAGCAATTTGTGGACTAGAGTTTCTGATCTTGGGCTCTTCTTCCCATTAAAGTTTGACGACAAACCCTTGGCTGTCTGAGCACCTTTTTTTTTAATTGTAAAAATTTATTTTTGCAGAGCTTATGATGAAAAAAATAATTATCTTAGCGGATTTCAGTGAGATTTTAATCAATGATCTGATGTTACACACACTGAGGCTCTTAAATTTTATTTATTTTTTCATTTTTATGTTATTTTTTTTATTTATAAACTAAATTAAATTTTTAATGGAACGACGGAATAATAGCAATGATGAGGCAAAGCACTTGAGAGTGTAAATGGGCAGTGGACAAGATTTAATCTTGCCGTGATCCTTATTTTTAACGACTTCTCCTTCCACTGAGCTTTATTCATTCATTTCATTAATTATTTAAAACATTTGGATGGTATTTCATAGCTAAAGTATAGAATAATGTAACTTGTTGATTTGTAAGTTTTTTTATATATAAAAGGCGTCCGTTTACCAATTCTGGAGGATTATATTTTGTTCCTCATAGTGTAATGGCTTCGACGCCATATTAATGTTTGTGGCTATCCTGATAAATGGTCTCTCAATGTCATTTCATCCTGGAAACACCTCATACATTCATTATTTTCATAAATTATTATCTTTACATGGGTTTAACCTTTTTAAATCTAATGTGGCTTAGCATTTAAAAATAAATAAATAAATAAATAAATAAAAAGATTTTTTTTTTCTTTTCTTTTTTATTTATTATTATTATTATTATTTTTTTTTTGTTATTTTATTTCATATTTAAGTTTGTGTTCCATAATCCGTTAATGTACTCTCTCATACATTGTGTAAAATTTTTATCTGACATTCTTTTATGTATATTAAGCTCATTTAGCCTACTTATCTCATAAGCCCATATGTTGTAGCTTATGAGTAGTATATTGTGATTTTAAAGTAAAAAAATAAGTGTATTAATTGGAAAAAGCTAATAATAAGCCCAAACAGAGTTTATTAATTCATAAGCTCAGATATAAAAGCTTAAACAAAACCCATTTACACACCATTGATCCATTGATACTTGTTATTAGATATGTTTTCGTATCTGTTTTAGCACCAACTATAAACACAGTTTGACATTCACTTTACCACTGTGCTATCGATCATGTCTTCTCTAAACCTTGTTTAAGCCAGTATCAAATTTTGAGCAACTGGATAATTCTTCTTCACCATACTGGATAACTGTTAATGGTTTAAGTTTGGGTTATAATCCATTTATGGCTTAAAGCTTAGAACAAACATAGTTAATGACATTACTACCCGAACTCATCAATCAACTACTAAAAGGTCTCGTTTATGCATATCGGCCAATTTACCAAATCGTCTGAGGCAACAAATAACAGACTATGAATCCAATAAAATTGGTGAGCAATGAAAACTGTCAGCTTCATATGAATCATCTGGAGAGAAAAGACTTGCACCAAGTAACCTTTCGATGATTAGATGGTACCAAAAGTAACTTGGTAAACGCTATCATTTGACATTCAAGTATGTAAAACACATTTTTAAGAAATGTTGTTTATGTCTCGATATGCAGGTGTTATTCAACTATGAAGCAGCTACACAGATTACGAGACATATAGATACAACATATAGCCATATAGGGTAGATCAAAAGATATCAAAGTGAACCAACTCTTAACTGTGTTTATCGTGTAAAGTGTAAACCTTTCTATATCAGTAACTTAAAGTCATTACAAAACCTACATACAGCCACGGACACGATTACTGGATCCACAAAACCACTCATAAGCCAACATCAAGTCTCAGCGAAAAGCATGATTATAATCATGATAACGGAAGTTTTTGTAAATGAAATGAGACAACCATTTTGATCCCGCAAAGCACAAAACCGCAGCAATGACCAGTGTGTTTCTCAAAGCAACCGATATCAACCCCTGTTTGGTTGCAGCAACAATAGCCACTGCAGCAACTGAAAATACCTGAAGAGACACCTCAAGTGCATTTAGACCTTTGTATGCAGCACTGCAGCTGCTGCAGTTCACCGTATGGGTCCAGTACCTAAAACAATCCAAATCAATAAAATACATGTTATTTCAATATTGAAAATATTCTTATACATTTAAAACCTCATTGTGGTTTTAATTTTTATGAAAATAACCTGTCCAGGAGCTGTTCTCTAGGAGGAGATGGCGGAAGAGATCCATCATACTTGTTTCCCCAATTAACTTTTCCGCCTGCAAATTTATTTAGCCACTTTCTAAATGCAACTATATTTGCATCTGATTTGGTAGGCGTAAAACAGAGTTTTTGCCACTCAGAAGGATCCGCTTGCATCAGTTTCTTTTCCTACAAGTTACATAATCTTTTAGCAAATCAAATACATCAGTTCGCATCAGGAATTGAGGTGAGGGTGCATGGCTTTACCTCTTCGTGAAGAAGATACGTATCTGAGTCAATGATCAAATTCTGGCCAATATGGAACATCCATCTGCCAACAAATCGATCCATCCAAACAGCAAAGTTTCTAGGTGAAGCAAATATCAATCTGCTATTACCAGGACTCACTGGCATACAGATAAAGATCAAAAGCACCTGTTTAGGTGGTTTTTCTGCCAATTCATCCTGAAACAATCAAAGCAAATATATTACGTAAGTACCAAAAAAAAAGAAGGAAAGAATATGAGATATAATAAGTAAGATATTTGAATACATTTGTCTTATCTGGACTTCCACCCATTGTGATACTACCATAAAACAAACAAGGAGGAACAAAGTTCCATGACCCATTTTGCTGGTTTGCGGTAAAACCATTATTGTCAATTTTCTTGACGTTTATTTCAAGAGGTCTGCCCCCCTCACGATCTTGCTTAACAGTGAGGAAGTGAGCTTATGTTAGAAAGGCAATCATCATTACCAAGATTACAAGAGAAACAAAAACATAAGAATTACAGTATATGACAGCATAAATACTTATCTTGGTTGTGGTGTCCTCATTAACCCATAATGTGCATATGGAACGTGAGCAGGATCCATTAGATTTTCAATCAAGATTTCGTACCTGAAAGAGTCAAACCCTCGATCAACAGAACACATAAATCTCTAATGGGTCACATTCCATAATATCATTGTACTTTTCGAGATGGTCTAGTTTAGCAAGTATACTTTTTTGTGTGCCAACCTAGTAATCAAAGTTTTTGAATGGGCTACTTTGGTAATTACAGTGTTGAAAGATTATGACCAAATAGGATCAGAAAACCGAAACTACTAAAATATAATCACCAATGACATTTTTAATACCAGCTACATTCTCGTAACTTCAGTTAACCTACTATGAATATAAAAGTATAACCACCAAACTAGGCTATCATAATAAGTACAGTGCTACATGAGGAAAAGTGAACGTAACGATGAAAATAAAGGAAAAACTTGCATACCCATATGGTATATCTCTGTTAAACATCTGGCAAGTGAACGAAGGATCATCAAGTTCAGGGATATATGGAGGCTTCTTCTTTGATAAAATATCTTTATACTTAGGATCCGCATTCGGCCAAAACCAAACAATCCCATTTTGTACAGTACTAGGATAAACCGCCACACACGCTTTCTTAAATGTATGAACCTACATACACATTTTCATTAAAACCACAACACAACTTTACACATGAGCTTATCGAAATTTAGAAAAGCCGATAAACCTATTTCTAACACACTATGAACTTAAGCTTATGCTCAAGTTGATAAGTTCACACGCAGTTAAAAATGAGCTTATCAGCTTTTCCAAATTTCAATAAACCCTAAAGCCCGTCAAATAAACACGAACAAAAGCATACCGGAGGACCGTCAAGAGGCGCTTGAGGGATCAATTTACAATCACCAGAGCCACCAAAACACCAGCCATGATAGACACATTGCAACCTACCCCATTGATCAATCCTGCCTTCAGAAAGAGGAGCCAACCTATGAGGACAACTATCCTCAAAAACCTTCCATTCATTATCATTCTTGTCCCACCAAACCACAACATCAAGTCCCATCACCTTCTTACCATGAGGAGCCCTTTTGTCAAGATCACACACTGGCATGATCGCGTACCATTGTGAATACCAGTCAAACTTCTCATCCTCCTGATCATTCTTTTCGCTTTCTTCGGTTTTTTTGGGCTCGGTCGAAAATGGCCTTGGAGTGATTGTAGTGAAGGTTTTGAATGTTGGTTTTGTGAAGTGGGTTACATTATGGGGTTTTAAGGTGTTTGGAAAGCTGAAAATTGGTTTTGAAAAGTTGGTTTTGATGAGTGAAGGATGGGAAACAGGGGATGGAGCTCTGAGAGCTTTCATGGTGGATTGGTTTTTGGTTTTGTGTGATATGAAAATGCAATTTTGGGGGGTTATGGGAATGAAAATGTGGTGAGTATGGATCATGTGATTGTGGTTAAAGATATGCCACCCGTTGGAAAGTTGTGTTTGGCGGTTCCTTATTGTGCCAAGTTATTTTTTTCGTTTTTTTTTTTCTTAATTTGGTAAGCATGTGGCATTTTCCATACCACGGAGTAATTCACAGTAGACTCGTCGCACAAAATCAAATCGGGTAAATTTTTTTTGTAATGAACTAGCGTAACTAGCCGAAAATTGCTCGCATCTAACATGACTTGAATTTCAAATCATTCGCATTTTAGTGATGTTAGTTACAAGTATTTTTTGCAACTAAAACACCCCGACCAAGTGTTTGTTTTTAAAAGAAGTTTGACAACATGGATGTAGTTGTAAAATTTTTAAGTGATAAATGGCGTAATAAGTATTTTCACATGAAAAAAAGTTAAAAAAAAATAAAAATAATAATGAAGGTATCTTAGTAATTTTTATATTAAATAGAGCGGTTAAAAAGATATGTTAAGAGCCTTGGGTATGGTCACGAGAGACTTACACCAATCCTAGTTGGCACGTCACCAAACCCAAGCGATCACACCGGCCCCCTAGACGCCAAGGCATGAGTGAGGGATTTGGCTTGCGCCAAATAAGAGTTTTTTGTTTTTATTTTGTATTTTAATTTGTTTTTGTGTTGAGTTTGTATTTTGATTGGGTACGGTGAGACTCAAAAGTAAGGTTTTGACTTGAGTGATTAGTGAGAAAGTTTTTTGGTGTATGACATCACTTTTTTGCTTTGGCCTGAGCCACTATATCTAGTAATTTAAACATTATAAAAAATGAGTGGCAAGAATACACGCTCATGCTTAAAGCTTTTAGACAAACAAGATTGTGCTAAATACTCCAAAAAGCTACAAGCCAACACAAAATAAAAATAAAAATAAAAATAATAAATAAATAAATAAATAAATAAATCCATCAATCCATCAATCAAATATGAGATCCAATGGATCAATCTATACAGCAAGATCACTACTTCAAATCCACCCATAATCCATCTAGATAGATCCGTCCTTACTTACTTTTAAATAACCATCACCCTGTCTAAAAACTGAAGCGATCCATCAATTCACTACAGGAATATTGATCGAGCTGCTAGTCTCTGTATCCACCATTTCCGGTTTCGATCCGAGATAAACCTGAAGAAACCTAACAAAACCAACAAATAAGTCTTTAAATTCTTTAATCAAAGGCGCCAATACCATACCAGGATTAGACCCTTTTCGATCGAGTTAATGCTCTTCCGTTTCACATCCAAATTTTGAAGATATTGTATTTGTTCAACTGAGCTATTTATTAAGAACAAAACCAATTATTCTCGATCATTTCTTTAAATACGCAATTTTTTTTAAGAACGGCACCACACTTGAAATCCAACCCTCGAGTTAAACCATCCAAACGGGCAGGCCCCGGGACCCGAACCACTAGGAGAGACCCGCGAAGGGAAACCCCTAGAACTCACGGCTTCGCACTAGGAGGAAAACCTGGATTTTTGTCACTTGCGACACTTGAACCCTGGGTAAAACCTCCCCCAAGCTCCAGAAGGAGCCCAGGTGGCCAACTGAGCTAAGCCAGTTGGTTCTTTAAATACGCAATTAGTTTGGGTCATTGTTTTGGTTATGAATTCAATAGTTATCGGTACACATTGGTTTAACAAATAACAACCATTATAACTCAAAAAACTAGGTGTAGTGGTGACTGTGTTCACCACCGCCAATTCAGCGCAACATTAGTCTTTTACTCCACCACAACATTACCAAGAAACAAGACACTAACTTCACCACCCATACATACCCCACTTAAATACCAAATATACCATACAATATACTTACACACACAACACAGTTAATTTCTTTTTTGCTTCCACAACATGGTCGTGCACAAGAACGAGTTGTGCAAAATTTTTTTCTTGCCAACGTGGTTGGGGTGGGGAGGGGGATCTATTGAGTTAGCTCATGGATTGGATCACAATCCATTTAGTCAGATCAAGATCCGATCCGCTCCATTGACACCCTACTTGGGATCGAGATATTCTGAAATTGATTTTTCAGATTAAAGCTTGCCAGTTAATCAGTTATGAAGACAAGAAAGTAAAGAAAATCCACCCTCGTACACATCTCCCTGCAACGTACACCAAAATAAGTTTGTTACACCGTAGAACTCTCGAATAGGGATTAATGTCAGCTTTTAAGTTGCTACGCCATAACAAGTTTTCTTGGTTACGTCGCAGAGGCTTTAAATGCAACTTTTTCTTTTTTGTTATTAGGTCGGTTTTTACTATATTTAGGTGACTTTTTCTTCAAGTTTTATATCCCTATAAATATAGGGCTCTCTATCATTCTAATTCAATTTTGGTCATTAATAAAATTGTGTTTTACAGTCTTTACTCTTGTTAGGGCTTTATTCCTTGGAGGTTTATCCTCGTTATCAATCCTTGGATTAGGGTTATCAAAATTCGCTTCCGCATCCTGCGTCTAGAGCTTGTTAGTATCCTGGATGGTAAATGGTGTAGATGTTATCAAAACCAATACTGGTATGGAGAGTACATGGATGATGGCTTCATCAAATCTGTTAGTGCAAATATTACGATATTTAATCTATACGGTCTCGTTTGTTTTGATTGATGACAAACGTATAACTTGATACATAACGTAAAATGTACAAGTTACTTGTAATCATATTTTGTCTCAACAAACATTCAACACCTCTCAACGTCTCGAGTCATCGTATGCTACAACACAGGTTCGTACATGTTTGTAATGTAGCATTATGATCAAACCCCTTGACTAACCATTAAGAATGACTAAAATACTTTTAGGGTCTTTAAGTGTTTTAAGTGTCAAAGTGCACTTTAGGGGTCAAATAGAATAAGTGTCACATTAGGTAATATATATATATATATATAAGTGCCACAGCCCACTTTACCCAACTTGGAAAAAAAGAAAAAAGAAAAAAAAAGATATAAAACTTCATCTTCCTCGCCACACACACTAAACACACACACTTTGACACACAATCAAAAAACATATTTTAAACCGGTCAAAACAAAAAAGGCAAAGCAAATGGATCAAAAAGGCAAAGCAAATGTAAATGGCTATCGGTCGAGCCTGCGACTCATTTGTGGTTTTTGACGACCCTCGACCCACTGGCCACAAAGACGACCGAGTTCGACCCACACGACTCATTACTGTGGGCAGCCTTACAAATTCAAGGTTAGGTGTCACACATAATCAAACCGGGTAAAACACTTCTTTTAAATGAATTAACGTAACCGGCCGAAAGTTGTTTACATCTAACATGAATTGAATTTCAAATCATTCGCATTTTAATGATGATACTTACAAGTATTTTTGTTAACTAAAACACCCCTTACTTACTACACCAAGTGTTTGTTTTTAAAAGAAGTTTGACAACGTAGTTTTAGTTGTAATTTCTATATTAAAAATGACGTAATAAGTATTTTTACGTGAAAATAAAAAACAAATCAAATAAATAATGAAGGTATCTTAGTAATTTTTATATTAAATAGAGTGGTGAAAAAGATATGCTAAGAGCTTTGGATGTGGTAAGGAGAGACCTACACCAAATCATCAATCCCAATTGGCACGTCGCCAAGCCCAAGCAAACAACGGCCCCTTACGCGCCAAGGCATGAGTGAGGGATTTGGCTTGCGCCAAATAGAAGGTTTTTTTTTTTTTTTTTTTTTTTTTTTTTTTTTTTTGTGAATTTTGTGTTTTGATTGTTTATGGAGGGACCTAAAAGTGGGGTTTGGTTTGAGTGGTTAGTGGGAGAGTTTTTTGTTGTGTGAGTGATAAAGGAAGTGAAATGTAAAAATGGTTATGTGCCATGACGTGACATCACTTTTTCCCTTTGGCCAAAGCATTTATACCTAGTACTATAAACATTACTCCCTCCGTCTCAAAAAGAATGTCCACAAGCAAAAAAAGGACAAATTATGATATGGGTTATTAATGGTACCTTTGGTTGATAAAAAGTTATTTTTACTCTCATAATTAATATAAAAAATTGAATCGAACAATTAATGCATGTTTTGATAATTTGATTATAAGGGTAAAAAAAAAAAGGAAAACCAGTGCTAATTACTCTCCAAAAATAAAAAATGGACACTCTTTTTGGGAGATATATAAATAGTACAGTTGACTCTTTTTATGAGACGGACAAAGTATAAAAAAAGAGCGGCGAGAAAAAAATGCTCATGCTTAAAGCTTTTAGACAAACAAGATTGTGCTAAACGCTCCAAAAAGCTACAAAGTCCAAAAAGCTACAAACCAACATTAAAAAAAACAAAAATAAATAAAAACAAAATTCCCAATCCAATATGAGATCCAATGGATCAATCTATATAGCCAGATACTCGAATCCACCCATAATCCATTTGGATAGATCTGTCCTTACTTACTTTTAAATAACCATCACCCCCTCTAAAAACGGAAACGATCCATCAATTCGCTACAGGAATATTGGTCGAGCTGCTGGTCTTTGTATTCACCAGTTCCGATTTCGGTTCAGGATAAACCTAACAAAACCAACAAATGAGTCTTTAATAATGCTCTTCTGTTTCACATCTAAAGTATGAAGATATCGTATCTGTTCAACTAAGCTCTTTGTTAAGAACACAACCAATTTTCTCGATCATTTCTTTAAACACATAATTACTATGGGTCATTGTTTTGGTTACGAATTCAATAGGTATTGGTACACGTTGGTTTAACAATCAACAACCATTATAACTCAAAGACTAGATGTAGTGGTTACTGTGTTCATTACCGCCAATTCAGCGCAACATTAGTTTTTTACTCAACCACCAACGTTACCACCAAACATGTTTAATAAGACCTACAACTTCACCATCCAAACATACTCCACTTAAATACCAAATATACCCCACAATTTACTTACATACACAACATAGTTAATTTCTTTTTGCTTCCACAACATGGTTGTGCAAATTTTTCCTGACAACATGGCTGGGGGTGGGGAGGGGGATCTGCTGAGTTAGCTCATGGATAGGATCACAATCCATTTTGTCGGATCAAGATCTGATCCGATCCGCTCCATTGACACCCTACTTGGGACCGAGATATTTTCAAATCGTTTTTTCAGATTAAAAGCTTGCTAGTTAGTTTTCAGTGATGAAGATAAGAAAGCAAAGAAAATCCACCCTCGTATACATCTCCCTACAATGTAACTGTAACACCCCCAAAATTTGGTACAGCGGAAGACTCATCAAGCTTTCGAGGTGTTACGGGGATTGGTATCCAACACAAGTCATAAAAGAACGAGATAAAGTAAACATAAGTAAAACACAACCAAAAGGGGGTTTTGAGTTTACATTCATCCCAAATTTATCCAAAGTAAGGCCCAAAAGTAATAAATGTAGGTCCACAAATACATATCAGAGTTTTAGAAAAATAGATCCTTTAACCAAATTGCCTTGCCAAGCCTTCCAAGCATGCATCTCCAAGCATCCAAAATCATAACTTAATTACCTGAGAAAACGTGCTAAAAGTCAGCTTTCGTTGGTGAGATCATAGGTTTATATTCATAATCAAATCAAGTGGACATATACGCAAAACGCTTGCTAGCTAGACTAGGCTTTTCGGGTAATTTCCGTACATCAAAGCCCTATAGGGGCACCCTAAAACTCATGGGGCCTATAGGTATCCAATCCTCACAAATCAATTCCGCATATCACAAATAATCAATAAACATATATTAAGTGCTATAGGTGATCACACTATGGCTATTTAAATTAACCTTATCGAGTCCACATGCGGTAGTTCACTATGTGACTAGGGTTGATGTCATTCATCTAACCAAGGCTAGTCCACATGCGATGGTCCACTATGTGACTAAGGTAGATGCAACATCCTAGTTTCATAAGCATAGCAATTTTAGAGATAATAAAAGCGATAATAGTCCACATAAAACAGTTTTGCACGTTTCTCACCCCAAGTATTGAAAACAAAGTTCAAGAGTAAAGTGGGGCTATGACTCACCTCAAGTCCAGCAAACAGCACAAATATCAACAGAAGCATAGAAAGTATCAACTATCTGGCAACGGCGACTACTGACTCGGCACTACCTAATAATATCAACTCGCTTTAGAACAAATCTCAAATCAAAATTTCCCAAATCCCGAACATTTTCCATTTCGTTTTCCGAAAACTCTTTTTCAAATCTGTTTTAGTGTTTGGTATCCATGTGTGTGTGGTGTCGACTCAACAAGACTCAAATGAACTCACGCTTCCAAAGAACTTCACCAAATAAAACCGCAACAATACACGTGACAAGTTCTTATAGTCCCCTAAGTCATCAAATTAGTATATAACCCTCGAAACATTTGGTAACTCTTTTATTATAAAACCTTTGTTTTATTTATTAGTGTTGCTTATGATGAAAACCAACAAGTAAATTACTTGTTATTATTTATTTCTCTATATGAAAACTCTTATTATTATTATTATTATTATTATTTTTATTTTGCTTTTCCATTTCCTATACATATATTTCAAGCTCTCGTTGTTCTCAAGTTGAGTTACCATTTGTTTCGAGTCACAAGTCCGAGTCATTACTTCTCGACTTTTCAAAATCTCACAAGTCATATACAAAATAAAATCCAATATCCATGTCTCGACGTTGTCAGAGTCAACCATGACTAGAAAGTCAATATTAACTCCGACTTTGCACAATTCTCACAATTTATAATTATAATCCTACGCCAACCTCTCAAGCCCACAATATTCACATCCGCAAACCAAAACTTAATCAAGTCGCGGCCGTCTACGGCTCGCGTCTAACCTATCTCCGTAAATTAATACACAACAATTTCAACAACTCATTCAACTCCGCCAATTCGACTAATCCACTTGACATTCACAACCTTTATTATTTCCCGGCCGAGACCCTAGTGGTCCCGGCTTTCCTTTCTCGTTCCCAAACCAACATCAACAACAAACAAGTTAAAACATCAATAATGAAAATCACACTTGGCCGAGACCCTAGTGGTCTCGGCTTGGTTCTACGGCAGCCCACAACACGAACCGAGCAAAATCATCAAGCAACAACCACAACAACAACTACACTCCAACCAAACTCCTAACCAACTCCAACACCCAGATCCTTACTCATGGTTAGACTTCTCAAAATCAGTTCTTACACTAATTCAATCCAAGCACATCCATTAGTACAAAGACAAGACCAAGAACGTTAAGATAATAAAACATCAAAGATACCATGAGATCAAAACCACAATCTTAAGCACCAAGCATCATGAATACCGTGAGTCTAGGCCCACGGTTCGCTTCAACTCGACACACAAACAACAATGACAAGAACATCATTCCTACCGTGAGTTTGAGCTCACGTTTACAGACTCGACAAACACAAACATCAAACAGATACCAACTCGTTTTATAATTACGTTTTATTAACCAAAACATTAAAACCCATTTATATTTTAACCCAAAACAATAAAAATACTCACGGGTTGACTCAGGGACGAGTCAAACCCACACGTGGAAACGCCTTCTTACCGTTTCTTCAATAGATCTACAAGATTAGTTGTTAAGACGATGGTGGTGATGGGTTTAGGTGGCGGTAGTGAACGATTCGAGGTGTTAATCTTGGTTTTAGGGCGCTTGTTGTATAGTAGAAGATAGAGGAGATGATGGTGCTTCTTTTTATGGTGGCGGTGAAGAGTGGTGGCCGGCGGTGACACGGCGGCAGGGGTTGCAGGTGGCGGCTACACAAAGAGAGAGAGGAAGAGATAGATGAAGAAGAGAATGGGGAGGAGGGTGTAGGGTTAGGTTTATTATACCCATATTTTGCAAAGTAGCCCCTCCATTTCCCTATACTTTAAAACAAGGACTCGCGGTGAAATTTTTATAAACTCTAACAAACGTCGCCAACGTAAATTTTAGTCATCGCCGATCACATTAAACACATTTTTACATTAATATCGATAATTAATATGCTTGTAAAATAAAACGTAACTGTTTCTCTTTAAAACCCGACTTTCAATTCCCGAGCTTATATTTACTATCAAATGTTCTCAACACGCTTTTACATACACGTCATCATTTTTCAAAACTTTCTCCCCACGAAATTATATTATACATACGTCCGTTTAATATATAAACGCGACCGTTAATTAAAATTTCCACATTATTAGATTTCCTAGTGCCAGAGTCGAAGTAGTGCCTACGCTAACGTCACACAAAACAAGATAATTCACAAAATCAACTATCAATTCCCATAATTTCTGAAAAATCGTTTCAATAAAATTAACGATTCATTTTTAATTATGAGATCGTAGTTCAAATTAGGTTCTCAAATTTACCAGTTGTCACATCCTCCCAGCCTCAGAAGAAACCCGTCCCGGGCTTCACTTAAAGTCACCCATCAAGATTGAATAAAGATAAAATAGATTCACTGAATTTCATCCTCATATTCACCACATGAGTGGAGGGCTATCACAAAATTTCCAACAAGCTCAAACACAACGATATGACTTGGCTTAGATCGCCAGATTTTTCACGAATAGGATTTCAACGAGCTCCTCAAAGGAGTTTGACGTTCATCATCATGGAACAGAAAATCTTCGGATTGGCAGTGGCAATCTCTGCCGAAAGCGTCTTTCCATATTATTCTTCACGACTCTTGCAGACTTTGCTAAGTCCCGATGCAAGAACGAGTATCACAAATTCAAATTCTAACAAGAATTCTTAAGCGAAACAGAATAGCAAGGATTAAATTTCTCACGTTTACTCAACGTATTCCAACATATCCAGGTGATACCTTAATAATCTTCTTTCCCTACCTTTGGGATTTTAACATTCATTTCAACAGTCTCACGAATGAAAGTCAATATGACGAACTTACTGTCTCCAAATCCGGTTCAGCGAGAGTTATGTCGACACATTCGACCATAACGAGTCCAGAACGGTATAATCTTGGCGTCAGGTTGTTTTCATCAACTTAGGAAAGTTTAGGGAGAGGCGGATGTCTCTCCCAGCCTCTTCTCAAAGTTACAGGATTTGCTCGAAGCTTCATCCTTGACGTACGAACGGTCCTCTTACTTTGACCATATGTTTGAGGAGGTTATGTGATATTCCTATTACGACTCATCCCCAAAGTCATTTGTAGAGATTTCCATAAGCGACAGTCTTCACAAGACGTGATATAAATCGACACTCTATGCTGGGAAGTCAACTTTTCTCAAAAACAATAGTCAGTCTCGTCCATACTATTACTTTTATCGATAGCGCGAAGATAAATGGATTCGATACGGAAATCATAATTTCCCGAACGGTATTGCAACCATTATCTGTTCCTGGGAAATTTGATGATAAATCTGTAGTGGTCCTCTTCTACTTATAAATCGAAAATTTGGAATTGATCCAAAATGTAACGGTCCTGACATCTTATGTCTGTCTCTCCACACGCTTAGCATTCGCTGACAGTCATTGCAATGTCAGCCTCCATGCTCGGTCATCACTATCATTACTCCTGACCTTAATATGTCTAATCCGATTCTTGGATTGACTAGAGTATCTCGGTTCGTGCTCTCGTGCTTAATCCAACATTGGATACTTTCTGGGGAGGTATCCCGCTTTTATCCTTAAAGAATAGGATTCCTTTTGTACATTCCTCGTAACCGTTTCCAATTTTTCCACATACTACAAAGGTTCCCGTAGTTGTCAATTCTTCTACTTGATAATCTCAGCGTATTAATCGCAGTCCACTATCGAGTAACATATTTCGATGGAATAAGCTTTCCCCATCTTCGAGAAAAATCACCGAAACCTTAAATTACGCAACAACTTGATTTTAGCTTAATCTCGCAACTCATCAAACAAGAACTGTCACGAGATTAGACCGTGTATCAAGTTGTTGAGAAAAAGAATTTAACGTCTTTGATGATTTGGCTCAATTTAGGAATTGTTCAAAACAACCGAATAGGTACCTATAGCTAAAAGTCAGCGTTCACCCGGCGGTTTTAATGTGCGTACTTCTTGCTCGACTAAGAGTGTCGGCAGTAACGCTTCTTTTACCCAGAATAATAGAAAATTTGCAGTTATATACACCAGGTAGTTCTACCTAGCGAGTCTACCTTAAAGGTCCGCTCTTTCTGATTTAAAACATATCGTAACCACATGATTAGTGTATATCATATACTTCGCGCGCTACCGGTGCTGTTTTCCCCGGATTCTGGGTGTAATTACTACTGCATCCGGTGTTAACTCAGGAGTGGTGTAGCTCTTCTTGCATGCCTCGAATTGACGAGAGGCGTGAGCTACTTTTTTCTTCACTCATATCAAGACATTCCACCAATCTTTTATACGATGTAACACTATACGCAACAACACCTACGCTATCTTTCGTTACAGCTAGGTTAGGTGTACTATACCGCACCTACTTCCAAAATCACCATGCTTCTTCTTCGTCTTCTCCTTAGTTACCCTTTTCCTACCTCAGTAGGAATGGTACGAAAAACTCAATTCTTAACAGACTACATTTCAACATAATCCAGGTAAATACAAATCACACGACTACGAAGTCGAACGGTAAAACTTTTAAACTTCGTTCTCCAAGAAGTTAGTCCATTGCTATTCCTTCCCAAGCAGACTTAGGGTTATCCCAGGCGTCCTTCGGACTTAACCCTACTTCTCGAGAAGTTTAGTCCATTATCATTGGCTACTAACACAGGTTGACTACTTAAGTTTCGCGTACACTATGAAGGCGTTTGAGGTACTGGTTAACCGACAGGCCTAACCAGAGGTTCATAAGTCATAACGGCGTAACACAGTCTTCGGGATCCTCCTTTCCTGGATTATTTTTGGTGATGGTGTTCCGATCATGGATCGATTCCTCAACTAGTCATTTGAACCTTGTAGCTGATCAAAGCGGTTCAGCTTTCTGTAAGGGGCGTCGGTTCTTCACCGCGGTTTGCTAATTGCCATATTCTGAGTCCGAGTAGTTTGAGTCTTAACTAAAAGAGGTATAAACGCAATAGGTACAACCTTTTCATTAGTTCTTCCGTCTCAAAGCAAGTGTACATCCACTCCCACTAACAATCGACTAGTCTCAAGTGTATACTTACTTGCTAACGCATCGGATAGCATCACGTAGAATGTCATTGATTGCTACCTGCAATCGATTTGTCGATTCGGTACCTCCTCTAGTATCCATCGCAAAGTAAAAGGTCATGAACCAAATATAGTCCGTCGTAGCGTTTGAAATGCTTGCTACAAGCAACCATGCCTCTTATCCGTAAACGATGTCACAAATTATCAAGTAGCTGTTCAACTCAAGATTTCGTATAATCGTCGCGAAGATCCTTGGGTAACGGAGTAGGTAGAGTAGCGTGGAACGCTATGCGAAGGAGTCGTTCCTCGAGAGTACGTGGCATACCGTAACTCTTCGAGTTGGAGTACGATGTCGGTTAAGTCGAAATACATAAAATGGAAAAGAGAGATAGAATCAATTCAAAATGCGAGATTTCAGGCATAGGATGAGAAACTTAATTCTCGGTAGAGGTTTAAGCAACCATCCCAGCATAACATGATTCCTACCTGAATTATACATAGGTGGCCAGTCTTTGTATAATTATGGTCCAATGATGTCATGCTAAGTTTAGTTACAAGAGGATAGATAATAAACATTTTGTGGGTTTATGGAAGGATATGACGATAGTGACGCACAGTTAAGAAGGTGACGTCGGGTAATTCATTGGATGACGGCTAAAACGAAAGTGAAGCGCGTAAGTCTCATCACACGGGACAGTCATTCCTTGACGTCTCATTTTACTCTTGGTATCTTCTTACTTCTCGATCCTTCCTGGTTATCCTCCATTTCCTCAGCTCCGCAATTTCCACTCTTCCACAATTCCCAACACCCTTTCATGTAGTGCTCATTCTTTCTTCATCTAACACATGCGATACTAGCCTTCCGATCCGACCCGGAGGTTGTCAGAACCAATGCATGGGTCTTAGATCTACGGTCTCCAGCTAAGTATCCCACCTACAACTCTTACGACACGTCTCAACACACTAACCAGAGTGGTGAAGCCTATAATAGTCGCACTTAGGTTAATTCTAAGTGTGCGTCTCAAATTCCCCAGCTTTTGACAACATAAGCATCCACGACCTCTTGTCGTATGTATGGTTTTCTCTCACCTTTAGCAAATCTTCTCATTTCCTATTGCTTTTCGCTTTCTCAGCGTCATCCTCACCAAGCCTTACTCCTTACCATTTCAGGGTACAACTAGAATAACTCAAAGAAGCGATGAGTGTAGGTCTGTAACTCAATACCACTTATCTCGTGCTTCCAGAACTCGACTTCCCGTTCCTTGAGTGGTCTTCCCACTACCTCTTGTTGTCAACTACTTCCTTAGCCGTATCTCATCCCATTAGATATTCAAAGTACTACGAAATGTAGCTGGTCACGAGGTAATCACGTCATTCTCGTTAGACAGGGCCAATCCATCAATATAGTGCTCTATCTTGAGCGGTTCCGCATGAGCTATCTCAAGTCACCATAGTGACAGCTCCCGGAAACAACGACCTGATTCGGCATGTCAATGTCGTTCACCTCACACTTCCATACTTTAATTTCCCCTTTTTCTCACTTTGCCACAAAAACGATCCCCAACGTAATCGTCTTACATCTTTCTCAATACTTCGAATAAGTCGCTTTAATATCGGCAGATCGGAGGTTACTATTTCGTCCCATAGTGTTTACGAGACATATTCGTCCTCTCACAATTACCAATTCGAAATACGCTTTCAATCTTTTCTACCCAACGTTCTAGAGCAACACCCTATCCGATCTCGCCCTTCCAATAGATATACAACTTCGTAACTCCTCATACGTTCTCTTACGGGCATCGTTTTGGTGGGTGGGCGATTTGTATCGGTTTGTGTCTCGGCCACACGTTTGGCCACTTAACTGCTCAATGCATGCTCAACTCACCTTAGCACATTTTGGCGAGACCTGGTTGTTGGTAGTTTAGTTCATAATGACTAGAGGTTGTCCACGACGTCCTGTGCTAATAGTTGCAACAAGTCGTGTCTGCGTGGTCCTACTAAGTCTCGTTTTGGGGCTATTAGCCTGTCCCCACGGGCAATCAACGAACTATACGATTCGAATATCGGGATAACATCGCACAAAAACTTTGCTCCTCGTCGTTAAAGGAATGAACTTCAGACACGATATTAAGAATACTATCCCACTCAACGATTGTAGGTTCCCGCTCCACCTAATAAACAGGTGCTTGGATTC
>LBNU01017201.1:33632-66375 GCA_014162995.1 Artemisia annua | reverse complement strand
GACCATAATTGTTATTTCCAAAAGATTTTTAATCCCAAGGACCATTTTTGACACATTTTCAAAGTTCAGGGACTAAACTTGACAATTTGTGAAACTTTACACCAAAGGACCAATTATGACAACTTTTAAATTTCTAAGGACCTTTGATGATTTTCTTTTCAAATTTCAAGGCTAGGGACTGTTTTTGACAAGTTTTGAAAGTTGAGGGACTGAAACTGCCAATTTTGCAACACTTTGTTCGTTTTTCATTTGTTTTTGATCATTTTGCATATAAAACACGACCCTGGGATATTTTCAGTATTTTGATGTGTTTCCGAGTGTTTTCACGTGTTTTGGCAGTTAAAATATGATAAAAATGATGAGTATTTACACACTCATCAAAATGCATAGAAATTGGATACGAAAATCAAAAGTGGCAGAGGTGGTCAAGAAACAGATTCGGAAATTGTTGTTTATACCACAAAACCAGATACCATATTTGGAGTTTGGAGTGACGAATCAGGAGATGAAGAGCTTGAATCACAAAAATATCACAGCCACATTGCAGATATCAGGTTACATAATGTTTCATTTATAGCGTACAAAAATAATCTAAAAGTAAACACATTTTGTTGATATTTCTCACCTAAGTTATTACAAACTACATACTAATAAGAATTGAAATGTATTTTTGGAAAAGGAAAAACTTTATGAATCTATTGAACCTACATCAGAAACATAGCCTTGGGAGTATTGTCGGGGCTGATCTTCTTACGCTATATGCTGCAAGCTAGAGATATTAGCCTTAACTTAGGTCAGTTTTCTTAGCGTTTTATTGTTTGTTTTCCTTCACATCATAAGTCATTGAATTCTCTTTAAATGGTAGTTTTGGTAAGATATATTCATTCACTAACTTCTTAATCTAGCTGTTAAAGTTCTTGCCTTCTATGATATCTGCAGATAGAGGATACTGTTCGTGCAACAAAGAGAGACTGTTATAGATTTAGATCAATGGCTACAAGTGCTTAAATAAGTGTTTACAAATTTCGGTGGAATTTAGCTGTAACTTGTTTTAGTTATTTCTTAGCTACAAGCTTAACTTTGATACAGACATACAATACATTTCATTTCGAGCAAACGAATTTGACTTGTATACTTATTAATGAAATTATTTCTTAGCTACAAGTTTACACTTTATATATATGTGTATTGCATTTATATTTCTTTATTTTTGCAAAATGTTAGTCTAGATACAAAGAAAACACAAGCCATAACATATGCACAATGATCACAACATCTAATTATACTTCGCAGTTCTAAGTATAACTAGAAGCATTAAATAGCAGTTGCATTAAATAGCAGTTGTAAGTATAACTAGCAGTATAATGTGTGACCATATGTATCGAATTGTGACTACACTTAAATAATGTGTGACAAAATATAACTCTATGATTTATACACCTAAATAAATACTTCATGTTACCATATATAACATCTTGAATTTAGTCACACAAACACTTAATGTGACTAATATCAAGGTTATGATAACTGAGTTCACATTTTGCTATAAATAATAGTCACATGAATATTTCACAACGTGACTATTTTGAATGTATTGGTCACATATTAACTTACGTGATATGGTGTGACTATTGTAAAGCCTATAGTCACATGATCGTGCTTCAATTAAATGTGACTATACACATTAGGATTTGGGAAGCAAACATACACTAAACTTTAGACACACATATTAACTTACGTGACCATATGTATCGAATTTTCGTTACACTTAATCATGTTTATATGGTTTCGTGTGACCATATAGGACATTTGGACACACTCTTCAAGTGTGCGACATGTTAGGTCACCATATTGTAAACACAAGTATTGATAATGATAGAAATGAGATGAGAAATAGAGTTTGGTTGATTAGATCAATATGAAAGGTAAAAGTGCAAGAGTTTTCTTAAGATAATGAAATAACCAACAAGAAATATGAGATACAATGAGTCCTATTTATAGGTGAAGAGTAGGGCAACACTCCTCTCTTCCCTATCTTCTCTAAACGTGGGCTTCTAGGCCCATTGGACGCTTATTTGACTCTAAACGTTTAAACATAAGTAAAAAAATATAATAGCAACCTATTACATATACTGAAATAACCGAGACTTGATAAATGTTGATAAACTTAGATCATAACACGACATATATTTGTCACTTTTAAATGCATATCGTGACTAACGCTTCAAACTTACTTTTCAGTTGTCACACATTTCAAATTCATATGTGGCTAAGTATTTAGCAAAGAATAGCAGTCACGTTTAAATAATGTGTGACAAACTTGACTATATAATTTAGCCACATACACAATTACTTCATGTGACCATATATCTATTTTGGTCATGCTATTCAATTGTGTGACATATATTTGTCACATATGTATATATGTAGTGTGACTAATGTTTAAAGTTGATTTGTATCGGTCACACGTCCCAAATTAAACGTGACTAAATGATCAAAAAATATTTACCAGTTACCCTCTAGTCACATAAATACACAAATGTGTGACATATATCTTCCGAAATGGTCACACAAGTCGGATAGAGTGTGGCTGTTTATTTTATTTTCATACATTTAGTCAAGTAAATATGTTACAATGTGACCGTTTGAAATCGACCATGTGTGACGATAGGCCTTTTTTGTACCAGTGACTGGCAATAGAATTTCCAACATACAATCCAGTTAAGAATATACAATCAAAACGATGTATTAAAAGATTATCCAAACCAATTACATAAACATGTCTTACATAGTTTAACTAAAAATGTCTTAAAATATGGCATTACATACAAAATGATAACACAAAACAAGGACCATTATCATGTATTTAGTTTTTCTTTTTGGAATGCGATGAACAACATTTAGAACCTCTTTTGAGAGCTGGTTCTTTCGACTTTGCTGTTAGGCCAAGGACGTAGCCGGTTACACTCAGAGGCCTTGCCTTCCTCTACTCACTCGTACCATCATCTGGCCTTGCCTTCCTCTGTTTATCATCAGCTTCATTCCTCTGATTACTGGTACCCTCAGCTTCCCTACCCTTCCTATGATTACTGGTACCATCATCTGATGACATTGATAGAGTGTCTTCCAAATCAACGCTGAAAGTACCAAAATCCAAAACTGCAAAGATTATACAACAAAGGCAAACTATAATACAAGTTGTAATGTTCACTTCCAAGAACAGTATTTAAATCAATAGCATCTATAAGGTAGAAAGACATTCCAAACACCCCTTTAAGAGCTTGAATATATTTACCTTGTAGCGTTTCCTTCTTTCTGCTGATAAACAACTCATCAAGAAGCTTTGCAGTCCCTTTTGCCTTTCCCTTGTCATATATAAAGAGAGCCAAAATGAAATAAATAAGATTTATTTGCTTTTCCAAACACCCTTTTAAGAGGTTGAATACTTTTACCTTTTATTTCAATCTTTGTCCTCATAAACTGCTCATCAAAAATTCATCTATATTTTTCTCTGTGATGGTTTTGTATGGCCCATATCTTGCTTTCATCTGCTCCAATAATTCATCATTAAAGTTATTGCACATGTTGGACCATACTTCTTCATCATCCGCCAAACATTCAGTTAGTTTAAGCCAACCTTGTATCTGATATCTGCAAAGATTATTTAAGAAAGCCAAACTGTAATACAAACTCAAATAAAAGTATTTACATTACATCATAAGAGGTTGAAAAAATTAACCTTTAAGGATTTTTGCCATGTATAACTGTGAAGATCGTTGTAGCTCTTAGACGAGGTCTAATATTAATATCTAGGAATACATAATAACGAAAGCGGAATATTCAAACAATGAATTAACGTTATCATGAACAAGGTTTTTCATTATCATTCACTTCTCTAACGATTACAAACTACTTAACATGTTCTACCTTGATCAAGTAGAACACGTTACCTAAACTAAAACACTAAACCCTAGGCGTTTATCTCCTACGCCTAGGTTACACACACACACCTTTAGTCGACTACATTATGGAAGACACAATCATAAAATCCTACACCCTTGATCTCTTTATATAGAGAGATATTAGGGTTTACAAAATACTACGAAGGACTAAAACATAAATCTTCTTTTGCAAGCAAGTCCTTCTCCATCTTTTGTAGAATTCCTTCTTGTCATATTAAGTCCTTATTGTTTCATTCTTTCTTGTTTTGTATCATCAAATCTAATAGACCCAACAATCTTCCCCTATTTGATGGTAACAAAACAAATACCTTCTTGTACGAACTTCCCTAGACGAAGTAGAGAAATTGAGATAATTAAATCTCGCCATAAATGAAACAATCTTATCTTCCCCTTAAATCATGCTATGCCACTCCAGTATTTCTTCCCCTTTTTGTTATCAACAAATAGAGATCGTATGCAAAACTTCCCCTTGAGTGGTGCATGTAGATGGTTGAACATTTAATCAATAAGCTTCCCCTGAAACAAATATGTTTACCATCTCTTGAATCTTCAATTCTGTAGGCTCCTTGTAATGATCACTGATGAAGAAAACCAAATATAACGAACTTGATGAAGAAGTAGAACAACCCAAACTTGTGTCTTATGTCTTGTACTAACCACGTGACTCCAAACTTATACGAAACCATAAATATAAGTAGATAGCAATCTCTTGACAAAATCCTCAACTAATATGAGACACTGAGCACAATAACGTAACTCCTTCAAGTGATAGCCAATGTGTGCATAGAGCATTATAAGAAAAATCACACATTGCTAGATTCATCAAGTCTTTGTCACATCTTTAACGCACAAACAAGTTACCTCCTACTATAAGGTATGATAAGAACACTCATCCAAGAAACTCCACTTTACCTTCAAATAAGTGATAAACAATCTTTTTCGTAATCAATTAATCAAATAAACCAAATAACGAGCCTTTTGAAACCTTGAAGAACATAAACTTCTTCATGTGTGTGTGAAACTAATAACCTGTGTGTAATCTAACAAACTGCTCATAATTAGCCGAGAGCCAAAGTAGAACCAATCTTATAAAAACCCATATCGGCTTCCCCTCACTGCTCGTAAATCATGCATATATATTGAACCATAAAACTCTTTACTTGTCTCCATAAATCATCTAAACGCAGCAGTACTTTGAATGAACAGTACCTTGAATCAATGGAGCAGTACTTTGAACGAGCAGTACTTTCAATGAGACACGCAGCAGCACTGAAAAAAATATACGCAGTACTTTGGACATAGCAGTACTTTTGACATAGCAGTACTTTGTAGCAGTACTTTGGACAGAGCAGTACTTTGAAGCAGCAGTACCTTGAACATAAGAGTACGTTACCTCTTCCAATTGCAATGCTAGGTATATCATACTATGATCACTGTCCCATGTTTAATATACCACCACCAATATTTAGAACCAACAACACAAACAATCAACAGCTCATATAAAAAACCTTATTACCGACCCACGATCATGAATACCAAGCCACCAACAATGATTCATTAATCGCAATACGAGGTATCATTAATACTCACAAAACGAATCCTTGTATATACCTTAACATAATGCTTCACCATTCCAAAAACGACAAACCCTTTTATTCGAATGTTGTATACACCGACCCATTATAACCTTTTAACCTTTGGCTACTGACTCATTAATTGGAGTACAAGGTTTTACATACCACACGATCCATCAAAACTCAACAATATGTGGCACCGTCCCATGATAAATCAATTTAATTAATCAGTACGAGATTAATTTAAATCCTATCCCACGATGTGAATTAATACACGTCGACTAGCAATCAGTAGCATTCCTCGGTAAAACAAATAATTCAATAACCAATTATGTACACAACCCATGATAATATATTTAATACGAGGTTGTTATCCTTGAATTGACATAGAATCAAAATCCCCATGTATTAAATACGACAACCACAATTAAAGCGAGTGAAACAGAAAGTTACTTTTCTTCAAACTCTAATAAATAAAGTTTAAGAAATCGATAGCTTGAAAAACTCGTCTATACCTTTTCCAAATCTGCTTCATCTTCAACAACAAACCTTGTTGAATCCCTAGATATCACGAGCAACCTGGGACTGATACCACCTGTAGAATCGTTGTAGCTCGAGGTTGTTTAGACCTCATATCATTTAGGAACACAATAAAAATAACTATACATGCAGCGGAATAAGTAAACTTCATATGTTATTGATAACAAGATTTGTTCATTATCATCTACAGCCCCAATTCTACTTGATCAAGGTAGAACTTGTTACACACCTTGTAACAGGGATCAAGGACTTGACCTTGAGGCTGAACTAACTAACTAACTAACAATCACTAACCCTAGACGTTTATAACTTACGTCTAGGTTACACACACACACCTTTAGTCGACTACATTATGGAAGACCTAATCATAAAATCCTACACCCTTGATCTCTTTATATAGAGAGATATTAGGGTTTACAAAATATTACGAAGGACTAAAACATAAATCTTCTTTTGCAAGCAAGTCCTTCTCCATCTTTTGTAGAATTCCTTCTTGTCATATTAAGTCCTTATTGTTTCATTCTTTCTTGTTTTGTATCATCAAATCTAATAGACCCAACAATAACACATGTTCAAGTTTTGCAATCCTGTTTTCCATACGATTACAAATGCTCTCCGCATTTTCTTGGCATCTATAAAGATAGCCAACAAGACTAGAAATGATCACTTATACCGAATGAAACATGAAACAAGACTATACGTGTTAACCATTCACCAAGACTAGATGTGATAACTGATGTGATCACTTAACACTAGCAACTAGACACTACTGTTAACCACTCAAAGTCAAATAAACTAAACCAAATTTTAACACATAAAGGAACTAAATAAACAACGTAAATTACTTGAAAGTACTATGAAACAAAAATCAAAAACTCAGTCAATACTACTTTTTGGCATCACTCACAGTCAAATATAATTGCCAAAATCAAACTAACCCAGTTTTTAACACATAAAGGAATTAAATAAACAACATAAATTTACCAACACCAAATACCCATTGATGATGATAATAATAATAATAATAATAATAATAATAATAATAATAATAATAATAATAATAATAATAATAATAATAATAATAATAATTGTTATTATTATTATTATATAAATATTAACATAATAAAAAAATATTATAATAACATTAATAATAATAATAATAATAATAATAATATATTATTAGTATTATTATTATTATTATTATTATTATTATTATTATTATAAATTTTTTTTTTATTTTAATTTTTTTGAATTACATTACGTTGAGATCCAACCAAACACTGTGACAGAATACATCAGTTACAATTCCAACACATTATAATTACAACACATTTCAATTCTTTGAATTGCAATTCATTCGCATTACAATTTCTTTAACAGATTACAATACATTTCAAAACAAATGCAAACCAAACGGCCCCATAGACTCATACCATTCAAAGACGGTGACTTTTGTTACCGTTTTTTTTAGTGGGCCTCAACCCATTATCATTTATTTAGTTTATATTTTAAAATTAATAATTTCATTTTTAATATATATTTTATTTAATTAAATGCATATCTACCAACGGGCCTCTGGTCTAGCGGTATGGAGGTTTTACCCTCCTAGGCAAGGTCTCAAGTTCGCTAGGGGCCATGTAGCCACAAATTGCCGTCCCAAAAAAAATAATAATAATAATAATAATAATATATCTTATTTTTTTAAAAATTTTCTTTCTCTGACTTATAGCAAATCTAAATCTAAATACAAAGAGTTAAGATCATTTGAGGACAAAACTTTATTTATATATAAAGGGACTAATCTCCACCCTCCACCTTCCCTCCATCTTTATTTGATCTAATGGATGAGATTAATCCCAACAATTTAAAAAAACCCACTTTCATCCTTTTTTTTTTCAAATATTAATATCTTTTAAACCGTTAATCATTAAGCGAAAGAAAATATACCGTTACGACGAGCATTTAATTATCTTTCTATAGACAGGCAATTTGATATACTTTCGACAAAAAAAAAATTTTTTTCTCGTTTTTTCACGTTTTTTTCCTGGCCGAAAAAAATATCACATGTGATATTACATATCACATGTGATATATCACATGTGATATTACATATCACATGTGATATGTAATATCACATGTGATATTTTTTTCGGCCAGGAAAAAAAAACGTGAAATAAAAGATTTTTTTTTGTCGAAAGTATATCAAATTGCCTGTCTATAGAAAGGTAATTAAATGCTCGTCGCGATGGTGTAATTATTTTCGCTTAACGATTAACGGTTTAAGATATATTTAAATTATAAAAAATGGGTGAAATATTAAAATGCTTTTAATCTCAACCATTAAATCAAATAAAGAGGGAGGGAAGATGGATGGTGGGAATGAGTCCCTTGGTATGTGAGGAATCTTTGGTTTCTAAAATAACTCGATTCAAATACGAATCCGAATTTAAATCAAAATCTTAAACCCACCAAAGAGCAAACGGACCCTCATTAATTTGTCCAAAACTGCTTTGCAACTTTTTGTGATTGGAGAGTTGGTACCATGCGTCTTTTTTACATTTGGCTTTGTTGATTAAGGTCCCAATTATTAATGCTGTTGATTATTTTCCACAATGAAAAGAATTGTGAAATGAAATTTCAGATGCATATAACAGATCATTGACATGCATTCTTTAATGGCTTTTCATAATTTGTTATTTGTTCAAATCGATTCCATCTTCATGAAGAAAATGTAAGTCCATTGTTACCTGCCAAAATACATAAACATGTTTCTTTTGAGAGAAAACTTAGAAAACCGCAAACCGGCTAGAAGAGGACAAGAGGTTCACACAACAAGAAATCAATCAAGTATGAGGATTTAAGGGTTTTTTTTTTTTTTTTTTCCTTCTCATGTGGCAACAATTATAGAGGAAACACAATTTTTTGTTTTTAGGGGGGCCAATTCACATTTTCATTTTTAACATTTGTGCTAATAATGCTTACCACTACACAATGTAAGGGTTAGAGATATACTTGTGACTAAAAACTTTTTTTAGGGGGGGGAGGGGAGGAGCACAACCACTCCGATTCCCACTAAGTTCGGTCCCTGATTATAGGAAACGGTATATAATCTGATATTTCGCCATTGAGTTTATTCTAGGCATCAGGGGACTTCGTCATTTCACTCGAGGTCCTAATAAAAATGTAATTTTCATGAAAAAATATACTACAAATTATTTAGAAAATAAAGCGGGTTGGTGAGGAGATAAATTTAAAAGCTAAGGGTGTGTTTGTGGGAGAAAAGATTAATACCCAAACACACCCTAAACCCTTAAAGCTTAAAACTTTTTGTCAGAGTGGGCGAGAAAGAATTGATTTGTGAACATAGACACACAGTTTCTTGTGATCAGATTGGTGTAATTGCTTAGCATCAATTTTAGTTGTGCATAAAATTGAGATAATACAATCTCTATCAATAAGCATTACCTACTTTTACCACTATAATAATGACAATGTATTTTCTGAACATACAAAATCTTACTAGTAATATTTTTAAATATGTGATGAAGATTCATCACAACCTTTTTTAGCATGAAAGTCTAAAGACCTTACTGTTGCGTATACTTTTTGAATCACGAGATTTCTATTGTTGTTAGTAGAACACACCGGACAATCATGAGCTACAATATTTATGAAAGTGACCTTTTATTGTTTTACTTCATTGTGGTCAAGGTTATGAAATGGGCAAATGTATAAGAATTAACTAGGATGAGTAAAAACATGTGTAAAAACTATCAAGATCACAACACAACAACGAATATTGCATTCAACCAACCTTTCCATGAGCTTATTTTATTAACAAAAGCTATAGCAATTAGTCCTCAAACAGTGCTAGCCAAAGAAACCGGATAGTCCCCACAAATGGATGATGTCTAAACCTCACTACAAAACACTCAACACTCAAACCACAAGATCAAATAAAGAACATGTCCATAAGACCAAGTTTCTCACAAAACAACTTATGCCGAGCAATGCTCAACCCTTTTGTAAAAATATTTGCAACTTGATGCAGATGAAACTTTGACAGTTTAATAACACTAGATGACACCTTTTCTCTCACAAGGTGTACATCTATTTCCAAATGTTTGGTTTTTTCATGAAATACAAGATTTGCACCAATTTGAATTGTTGCACTACTGTCACAATATAGATCAACAGGAAACAGACCTTCAATTCCTAGATCCTTAAGAATGATTGAAACCCAAATAATTTCACAAGTAGTAGATGTCATGCATCTCTATTCAGCTTCAGCTGACGATTTGAAAATTGTAGCTTGTTTCTTGCTTTTCCCATAAATCACCTCATTATCCAAATAAACACAAAACCCAGAGACAGACTTCCAAGAAAATGGACATTTTGCCTAGTCTGCATCTGAAAAAGCACGCAGACTGAGACTGCTTTCTTTATAAAATTGTATTCTAGTTCCTGGTGCCGGTTTTATGTACCTTATGACTCTTAATGCAGCTATAAAGTGTGACTGAAGATGAGAAAAACTGCATATGCTGGCTAAGACAATGTGAAACATATGCAATATCTGGTCTAGTAATAGACAGATAAATGAGCTTACCCACCAGTTTTAATATTTAGTCATACTTGGTAAAAGCTTACCAATTTCGGTTTTAAATTGATTCAAAAAAAAATTGTTGTAATGGAGTAGCAGCAGGCTTACAAGCCAAAAGACCATATTCACAAAGCATTTTTAAACATATTTCCTTTGTGATAGACAAAGACCATCTTTATTTTCCAAAACCTCAATTCCCAAAAAATATCTTAAAATACCAAGATCTTTGATCATACATTTTGAACTTAGAAAAGTTTTAAAGTTCTCAATTTCATGCACCCAATAATCACAGTATCATCAACATGTACCAACAGAGCAATAAATTGCCCATTCTTACTCTTAACATTCAAAGAATAGTCACGCTTACTCTGCACAAACCCATGCTCAAGTAAGGCAATGGTTAACTTTTCATTCCATTGCTTAGAAGCCTACTTTAGACTATATAATCACTTAACCAGTCTGCACACTTTAGTTTTATCTTTATCATAAAAACCAGGTGGTAAAGACATATAAACTTCCTCATTGACGTCACCTTACAAAAAAGCATTATCAATGTGCAATTGAAACATGGCCAGTTATTATGAACAACTAAGCTAATAAGACACCTAACTATAACCATTTTGAAAGCATGACTAAATGTTTCCTCATAATCCAGTCCTTCCCTTTGACTATAGCCTTTGGCAACAAGTCTGGGTTTATACCTATCCACTTCTCTAGTGGACTTATATTTGATTTTGAGATCCATTTACATCCAATAGGTTTTGTAACTACTGAAAGCTCAGTCAAAACCTATGTATTGTGTCTGTGCAAATCCTCAATTTCAAGGTTCATAGCCTCAACCCAATTTGGGTTCTAAGAGGATTCATAATAAGCTTTAGGTTCCACAAACTTATTTAAGGTAGTAGAAAGATATTAAGTAATAGTAGACAGTGTTGGGTCTGATTTTTGACCCAATGGTCTCTGACAATGTATTTAAACATAATATAGCCTAATCAAGTAAGTCTCTGATATAAGTCAGCGAGAACAACACTCACTGATAAGGATCAGGGAGTAATTCACCCTCTGATGGAAATCAAAATGTCTTACTGTCTACTGGTTATCAGAAAGTGTTACTCCTTGATGGTTATCAGAGATAACACCCTCATGGTTGTGAGTGATAAGTACCTCACTAATGATCATCAATGGATATAACCTCACTGATATAAGAAATTAGTGAGAGTTGTATAAAGCTCAACCAACTGCCAAGCTTCAGGGAAGTCGAAGACCAACTGAAGAAACACTTTGTATAACTGATGATGTGTCAGGGAGCAAAGTACAATGAGCTACAAGCAACACCAGTGGGACAGAGGACTGACAAATGCATCAGTTACCCTGAAGACTTATCTCTATAAGGAACTTATATCTGATGAATGGGCGGGAAACTCATTGGGAAGATAAGCGTAATGTCTTATCAAAGGACGAAAAAGCAAGATCTTGGGTACAAAAGTTGTCAGCATTGGAAAACCAAACACACGCTCCACCTAGTATACTAGGCACGTGCTATCTACTCCAAGGTCGTTAACCACTGTACCTATGTGCATCCACAGTATTCCTTGGCCTATTTAAACGAAACTTTGTAATGGATAAGTAGGATTCTAAATAAACACATAAAGTAGAACTTATCTTTATGGTTGATAGAATCCCCTCTTCTAGGAACTTCTAAACAAAGGTAGCTGCTTCTAGATTTTACGAAAGGAGTGTTTACATTTGTCACTCAACAGGAATAGTTTTACTGGGAGCTATTCCACTGTAAATCTTTATTCTTTAATAAATATTTATTTACGTTGAAAAGTACAAATTGTGTTATTATGGTTTTGGGTGATGTTGTTACTATCCTTGTTACGAGTAGGAATATTTCGTCATTTACTCAAATCTTGTGGACCAACAAGTGGTATCAGAGCGGTTGGGTTTCTCATAATCCAGATCCGTTCTTGAGTGGCTGCTAATAATCCATAGCCGTTCTTGAATGACTACTAATAATAAAAATCCAGGACAATCCTCTTCCAACCCCCCCCCCCCAAATATACTCTTTAATTCTGCAGGATCAGGCTCTATTACAATGATCTTGTAAGAATAAATAAGCACCAGTAGCCTCTACTCTAACTCCTATTACCACACTCTAGTTAGCTCTACTGAGTACAATACTCAACAGGAACCTAGAGTGGTTATGATAAGTATGAAAATTGTGTTGATTTTTTAGTAACCAATACTGGTAGAAAGGAGCACCACGAGGCTCTTAAATGGTGAAAATAAAAAATGATTGAAGGGGAAGCATTAGGGGAAGGATGGTATTGTCTTCAGACTATACTTAATGACGCATCAGGGAGTGTTCGCGTAGTCGTACAGTTCTTGATCTTTAAGAAAAGTTACTGAAGGCAACAACAACAAAGTATCATACGTTACATAAAAAAGGTGTAGATTGGCGGAAACACCCTGACCTTGGGTGCTTTTTGGCACCAACCATTGTCCACCCCACAAGGAATGGCTCCGGCAACTCTCCTGGCATAGTGGGGCACCAACTGGAGTGAGCACGAGCCAAAACACGGACCCCTGAGCTCTTATTCTACAAAGTCTCTCCAGTGTGCCCATAGGTTTTGCGGAGGTGGGTACCTATCTGAAGCAAATGCCAATGATGAGACTTGAACCTAGGTCAATTGACTCAAGCACAAGTGCTCCAACCATTGGACTAATACTCCAGTGGTATCTTTTAATACTTTGTTGTATACGAGTTTGTAAGTAGAAGCCGTTATGCTCACTTACAAACCGTTTAATATAGGCTATTCCTGAGTTTAAACAGGAGGAGACTATGAACTTGAAAAGCTTGTCTCTTATTAAGTTTCAGAATAGCCTAAATACTATCATAAGGAAGCTGAACCAATTGTGACTCTAATCTATGACATTGAACGTTCAAGGTTAGAGCCTATTTCTTCTTAAGTAAACAACGAGGAGTCAGACTATAATTTTTTTTTATCATTTTTTTCTTGTTGTAAATCATTATGTAAGAAGAAGCCGTTATGCTCACTTACTACTAATTTAGATTAGGCTATTTGTATATTCAAATACGGGGAGATTGTTGAGTTTGATTGTTGACCCAATGGTCTCTGATAATGTATTTAAACATAAAATAGCCTAATTAATAAGTATCTGATATAAGTCAGCGAGAACAACACTCACTAATAAGGATCGGAGAGTAAGTCACCCTTTATTGAAAATCAAAATGTCTTACTCTCTCATGCTTATCAGAAAGTACTACTCCCTGATGGTTATGAGTGATAGGTGCCTCATTAATGATCATTAATGGATGTAACCTCACTGATATAAGAAATCAATGAGAGTTGTATAAAGCTCAACAAACTGCCAAGCTTCAGGGAAGTCGAAGACCAACTGAAGAAATACTTTGTATAATTGATGCGGTGTCAGGGAGCAAGGTACAAGGAGCTACAAGCAACACGAGTGGGACTGAGGACCGACAAATGCCTCAGTTACCCTGAAGGCTTATCTCTATAAGGGATTTAGTTTCTGATGGATGGGCGGGAAACTTGTTGGAAATATAAGCATAAAATTGAATAAAACACATTTTTCAGATCTGACACTAACTTTATCATTGTTGTTTAAGACAGTAGAGTAATACACACATCCGAAAGATCTCATGTGAGAGAGACTAAGATCCTTACCATACACTAGAAAATTGGGGGAAGCACGAGACAACACTGGGAAGGGTAACCTGTTAACAAGATATACAACGGTTAACACACATTCAGGCCACATAGACAGAGGAATCCCCTTCCCCCCACCCCCCCAAATCATAAGACTCCTAGGAACATTCGAAAGGTGTCTATATTTACTTCAGCAATCTCATTTTGCTGAGGAGTGTAAGCACAAGATGTTTGATGAATAATACCCAGATTATTAAACATATTAGACAATGATTATGATCAACAAACTCAGTACCATTATCAGACCTCATGACTCTAATCTTTTTCCCAAACTGAGTGATGACATCAAATAAGTNGAACATTCGAAAGGTGTCTATATTTACTTCAGCAATCTCATTTTGCTGAGGAGTGTAAGCACAAGATGTTTGATGAATAATACCCAGATTATTAAACATATTAGACAATGATTATGATCAACAAACTCAGTACCATTATCAGACCTCATGACTCTAATCTTTTTCCCAAACTGAGTGATGACATCAAATAAGTACATTATATTGTCATCATTTATCCTATTTAATTGACTTGTTTTATTATATTATGTATGAGAATTGGTACTTGATTGTTTACTTTAGTGATTTACAGGTAAAAACAAGCAATTGGTGAAACTTGGTGATTTTGGAGGAAATATGGAGCAAAATAATCAAGGTGGAAAAGTCTACTGAAATTAAGGAGATGCATCGTATCATTCTAGACAGATACGCCGTATCATCATACTTAGATGAATTCGAAGACCATTGCCTGACTTTGAAGAATGCGCCACATGTGATTTTATCATGCACCGCATATGAAACTTTGGTCAACGAAGAAGATCAAACTTGTTCTACTCTAGATACGCCGCATTACAATATTGACATATGGTGTATCAGTATCAAGACTTCACCAAATACAATCCAAGACGCTGAAGGACATGCGCCGCATAGATATTCAAGTTACACCGCATCTGAAGACGGTGTACGAATATTCCAGAATATATTAATCTTGGACCCCACGCGAAGTTACCTAGATGCGCCGCATCTACTTAGTTGATGCGCCGCATCATGCCCTCAGACAGAAACTATAAATACCCCATCATATATACGAATTTTGTGTGCGACCAAACCCTAAGGAGACGAATTCAGACGAAAAGGCAACACAAGACATACCCCAAACGAAGATCTTAGAGCAGTAAGAAGGTCTTGCATGTGTATAATTCATTAAGTAGTTTTATTTTATTGTAATAGTAAACTTTAATCCATCAGGATTGATGGGCTTGTGGCCACCATACTGCTCCCCTTAAAATTGCTTTCCCGTCGATTAAAAGTTTATATGATGTTTTTTTTTGGTTCTTTTTATATGTGCTTTGATAACCTCTGTGTCTAGCTGTGTTTTGCTTGGGCTACCATACCCCCTCCACGCTTACTTATCTAGTGCAAATTAGTTAAGTGAGATAGGCATAAGTGATCATTAAGGGTTTACTCGCCTATACTTAAGATCCAATGAGACAGATAAGGTTATGATACTCACCATATAAAACTAGCAATAAAACAAGTGACAAGCTACTTAACTATAGGACAGGCCTTCTATCTGTGTCCATTATCTATCCGTGTACATGTTTGCCATTCGCTGAATTTGTTCTCATTAGTTTTATTTACTGTTAAATCTACTCAAACCGTGCTAGTCTCTCAGACTAAACCCCCCTTGCGTTAGATTAGGTTGTAAAACTAATTTAGTATATTAAAATATTGATTAGGTTAACTAATGTTACGTTCCACTCTTAGTGATCGACACTCTGCTGACCACTATCTATATACTGATCGGGTACACTGCTCGTAAGTGTGTGTGTTATTGGATAACTCGGCTAAATATAAATTTAAAACTTGAATAGGCATAAAACACCTCTATACTACACGTAACACAACACGCATCACTGAGTAAAAATAAGTTTTATAAAACTTTCATTATAATCACCAACTTCAGTCTTTGACTTCAGCATATACACCGAAACTGCCTTGCTGAAGTCATCGGCAAAAGTGAGAAAGTACTTATACTAATTCTTACTTACATCCATGTCACAATGGATTAAATCACCAACAGATCAGACTTATGATCACTTAAGGGAAATGGCCCCCTAGTATGCTTGGCCTTGTGACATATCACACGGAGAAATGTGATCAACATTTTTAATACCAATTTTATTTCCCAAAAAGACAGAACTTGATCAACAGGATGACCAAGTTTCTAGTGCCACATCTCTTTGGAAACATGACAAACAAACACAGAATTACATACACTAACATTAGACTTACCATTTTTATCAACATCAAACAAGTAAAGACTACCATGTCACCACGAGTCCCCACTAACATGCCCAGTCTCAAATCCTGAATATAACATTTATGTTCATCAAAGCCAACAAAGAGCTTACTATCTTTAATCATTTTATTCACAAAAAGCAAAGTAACATTATACTCACACAACCAGGACATAAAATAAGACAATACCATTAGTCAATCTAAGACTACCGATAGCAGTAATCTTAGCAAGTGTACCATTAGGGTGACGGCAGAATTGCATATATATATCTCCCAAAGTGAACAATTGCATATATATCTTTTTTACAAGTTTTTGATGCACATAGTATAATGGTTTTTATGCATGCTTTGGATATATATACAATTATGCATTTTCGGAATGATATATATGCAAAAACCCCTTAGGGTGACCAAGTATAACATAAAACCAGAAATATCAACAACATTAAACTTGTTTTTAATAAAATCAGTCATGTGTTGATTAGCACCAGAATCAATAATCCACCCCAAGGTAACATTAAATATAACACACCCAGTTTTAGAAGATGAAAACGAGAGGGAAAAAAATGCTTTTCATGTTTCTTATAAAGTCTTATAGCTAATTATTTGTTGCAACAAAATTAAAAATATTTTTATTTTTAGAGCTTCTATTTACCTTAGCGGCATATATGAGTATTCATTTACAGAACCTTTTAATGTTTCTTGATAAATGGAATATTTATCTAAAAAGAAAATTGTGAACGCGGCTTTGATTTATTTATTTTTAATGCAGTTTCTACATGTAAAATAAATTTAAGTTTGTACGATACACAACTCTCTCCGTCTCAAAATTATAGTTCACATTTTTTTTGGGATTTTTTAAAATAATTGTTCACTTTCTTTTTTAAGTGAAAACTAAAGAATATATTAAGAGAATATTCTCTTTGAGTGGTTGAGATTTATAGTAGTCTCATTTTTATTAAACTTTGTAATTTCTCTCTCATAACAGTAATTTTGAAACGGAGGAGTATTATTCTTTTAATACTTTTATTCGTTCCATGTTTCAAAGTCAATACAAATTTTTTGAGGAAATCGAGACATGAAGTTGCTTCAAATGGTAACAAACTAAAAAATCAATAATGTTGCACAATAATATGGTACAGTATTTTTAAATGGAGTCCGTCAATATATATACAAAAATACTACGGAGACATACTTTGTGATACCTACACTTTAATTTCAAGTCCTTCAAATATCAAAACCATGTTAACTACACGAGTTTTAAGGGAATCCTCTTTATCATTTGATTATTATAAAGTCTAATAAAGTAATAAGTTAGTAATGAATGAATATAGAATCTTAAGGTTTATAAAATATAAAAAGAGTCTACTTGTGTTCACTACTTCACTATAACTAATACTGATTGGCTATATCAACATTATATTCTACCCGGTGATAAAAATATTATAGAATCAAATTAAATATCACCCTATAAAATTATACATCAAATGTGAATTTTATGACCCTCGTACTAGTACAAATTAAATGTAGTTTACTAAAAATGTAAAAATAGAATAAAAGCATCATTTATTTCTGTATCATCAATATTGCCATAATGAGGCATCAAACATAAAGCTACCACACGACACAACACTTCCACTTCCACTAGCCACCGGCGTTACAGCCACCGTATCTCCGTTGTCCAACCACGGTGGCGATGAGTAGTAGTCCCAACCGGAATCCACAAAAACAAACTCATCCGACACAAACCCTTCTCCAAGATTTGGTAACTCCACTATCTCACTAAGCTCTACCGATGTCGGCTTCACCATTGACACTTCCTCCACCGTCACTGTCGAGTAACTCGAAGAAGCTGACGTGGAGGGTGTTGCTGGGTTGGTTAAGGCAGTTAAGTGGACCATATTGGCAGCTTTAGTGGCTGCAGCTTGGATGTCACTTGGGGTGCATGAGATGGGTCGAGGTAGAAGGTGAGAGAGCTCGGGAAAGTTTAGGATCGCGGACTTTCCTTTTATGGAAAACGCCGCTACGTCGTGTGCACGTGCTGCCATTTCTGGCTCGGAAAAAGTTCCGAGCCAGATCCTGGACTTTTTCTTGGGTTCTCGGATTTCTGATACCCATTTTCCCCATGCACGTTTTCGGACGCCTCTATAGACCGCATGCTTACTATTGGTTTTTGTGCTTTTGCTACAATTGCCATTATCATCGACATCATGATCTCTAAGCCGTTTGGCCCGATTTTTACTTTGATCCTTAAAACTCATTGTATAACTAGTAGAGATTAAAAATCTGATACTTATGATTCGACTCTAAATAAATGCAAGTAGTTTGTTAGGTTTCGAAGAGGAGTAGAGAGGTGTGTGTGTGTGTGAGTGTGTACTAGAGTTGAAATCTAAATGCACACACAAGTGTTACGAGTACTTTATATAGATGTTGAAAGTTACGTAGAGACATAAAGAGGTTGTGAAGTACGTGAACTTCATCATAATGAGTGAGATATTTAACAAATAGAGGGCACGTGAATATGAATGACACAATTACCATGATAAAATTCAAAACTTTTTACTCCCTCCCTTTTTAGACAACCCATAGTAGCATTTTGAAAACGCGTTATAAGCACATGTGGCAAGTCGAAGATGTGTCGTGCCTATTGCGGTGGTTGAAAAGCAAGACTTGGTTTTGCCATGACCGCGTTTTGGAGGTTTGTTTTGTGTATGTGTGTTAGTTAAAGGTTTTTTGTGAGGTATATGTGTTCAAACATGGTATGTTTTGGTGGTAAAACTGGTCGTCTTGTTACACTAAGTTAGTGGTGAAATTGGTTGTAAAGAGAGAAAACTGAGTTGACAATGAAATGACGATGGTAAAAGCAGTCATGAGGCTTCCTTATTACACTTAGTCATAGACAAAATATATTATTTTGAGGAAAGGGATCAACACAGTGTGGCTAAACGAGTCGTAAATTGGACGAGATATTTTATATTACACAAATTAGAAATACTTGCAATTTATGTAGTGTACGGATAAATCAATTCGTCAGTAAATGATATATTTTATATAACGAATAAATCATATTGATATTTTTAATTCAAGTATGTTTTCCGCGACGTGTTTAATATATGCTGTAGCGAAGCTAGAAAATTTTCAGTGGGGGGTCGGGATCTAAAATTTTTTTTCCTAACGCTATTTTTCGGGTAATACCGAAATTTTGGGGGGTCGAAACCGAATATACCAAAATTTTTCTACACGAAAACTATATACCCTCTACATCGCAACAAAAAATTTCGGGAGGTCGGACGCCCCCCGACCCCCCTATGTAGCTGCGCCCCTTTGTAACATGATCTGCTATACATGATAATTTTCCGATTACATGTCTTCAAAACTTGAACACAACATATAATATGAAATCAATGTGATAGGACTCATATATATTACGTGTCGATCCTATGAGGTCAGATATGCCACCAACGTATAATGGTCTTAGAAAATTGTGATAATAAAACCAAATTAAAATATCAAGTGTAAGATTAGGTTAGGTTAGGTTTTATTTCATACTAAACCACAAGTACATAAGTGTGCTAAATTTTTTTTTTAATAGGATCTATTAAGCGAAGTGTCCTTTTAAAGTTTGTGACCAAATTATGTAAGTCTCTTAAAAATCAATACACATGTGTCATATTTAGATGATTTGACCCTTACGGCTAAGAGTCCAATGAAAATTAAGACAATATGACCTAATTAAATATAGAGTAAATTATAAAGATGGTCCCTGTGGTTTGCCCAAAGTTTCACCCACAGTCCCTGAAAGTTAAAAGTTACACGGATAGTCCCTATCTCAGAAAAGAATAACACTAATGGTCCCTTTTTTAATTGTCGTTAAGTGACTTCCGTTATAATTTACACGTTAGTCCCTTTTGGTTAAATATCCTTGCATCGTTTATCCTTTATAATAACGGCCGTTTATAACTTAAAGTTTTTCGAATTTTTCTTACGTTTTCATACGTTTTAATCCGTTTTTATACGTTTCATGCGTTAATCCGTTTTCGTCCATTTTTATACGATTTCATCCGTTTTTCTTACGTTTTCATCCGTTTTCATGCGTTTTTATACGTTTTTGCTCGTTTTTCTTACGTTATTGTCTGTTTTCCTACGTTTTCATCCATTTATATCCGTTTGGGTTCGTTTTTATACGTTTTCACTTGTTTTTATACGTTTTCCTTTATTTTTCTTATATTTTCATACGTTTTTATCCGTTTTTATATATTTTCATACGTTTTTATATGTTTTCGTTCATTTTTATACGTTTTCTTACATTTTCATCGGTTATTTTTATGTTTTCATATGTTTTTCTCCGTTTCCTTCCATTTTCATTCATTTTTATTTATTTTTGTCCATTTTTATACGTTTTGGTCCATTTTTATACGTTTTCGTCCGTTTTATAAGTTTTTGCTCATTTTTCATCCATTTTTATCCGTTTTCATCTATTTTTATTCTTTTTCGTCCTTTTTTAAATGTTTTCGTCCGTTTTTCTTATATTTTCATATGCTTTATCCATTTTTATGCGTTTTCGTTCGTTTTTCTTACATAAAAATAACCGATGAAAATGTAAGAAAACATATAAAAACGAACGAAAACATTTAAAAATGTATGAAACGTATAAAAACGGATAAGAACGTATGAAAATGTAAGAAAAATAAAGGAAAGCGTATAAAAACAAGTGAAAACGTATAAAAACGGACCCAAACGGATGAAAACGTAGGAAAACAGACAATACCGTAAGAAAAATGAGCGAAAACGTATAAAAACGCATGAAAACGGAAGAAAACCTAAGAAAAACGGACGAAATCGTATAAAAACGGACGAAAACGATTAAAATGCATGAAAACGTATAAAAACGGATGTAAACGTAAGAAAAATTCGAAAAACTTTAAGTTATAAACGACCGTTATTATAAAGGATAAACGATGCAACAATATTTAACCAAAAGGGACTAACGTGTAAATTATAACGGAAGTCACTTAACGACTGTTAAAAAAGGGACCATTAGTGTTATTCTTTTCAGAGATAGGGACTATCCGTGCAACTTTTAACTTTCAGGGACTGTGGGTGAAACTTTGGGTAAACCACAGGGACCATCTATGTAATTTACTCTTAAATATATTAGGTGGCTTATGTTATCTTATGACAAGGCTGTAAATGAATCAGACAAATTCGAATGAAGCTTTGTTAATGTTCTTTTGTTTAATTTTAATCGGACAAACAAATTGATACTAATACTTAAAAGGACGGTGATTGTTCTTGTTCGTCTATGTTCGTTTATTAAGAGATTAAACGAATGTAAATGAACGTATGAAGACAAACAAAAGAATAGACAACATATTGTGTTTTATGTGTGTTCATTTATTTAAGTATACCGATTTTAAAGTATATAAAAGAAATATATGATACACGACCATAAACAAACAATAACGAACATGTAATCAGATGTTTATGAACATAAATGAACATACTAGACTTTGTCAATTTGTGTTTGTTGATTTAACTAAACGAAAATAAAACAATGTTCATGTTCATTTATTAAATAAATAAACGCACGTAAACGAACATCTTACCACACAGTTTATGAAACACCCACTAAACATACCGTTCATTTACATGACTAATGATAGACTCAAATGAGTAAGTGCACGTTTACTAAACTTAATCGGTTTATTAAGTTCCACGGTGATACGACTCATAAAGTAAGTTGTCATATTCGACTTTTTTTTAAGACACTACTTGAAAAGTGTAAAAGTGTTACACGAAAGAATTTTACAATAACAGTTTAATTTGTTGTGGTGCTATATCACGAGGATGGTTAAAAACTTAACTTGGTAAAAGAAGAGATATATGTTAGAACGTCTTTGCATATGAATATCTTAGAACAGCAGTTATTGCAATGGTATGGGACGTAGGGATCGGTGATTTGTCATCTTAGTTTTATTTATCATGATTCATGGATACCATTCTAATTTGGTGTATTATTGTGGCAGCTATGTAATAGATGTTACACTTACAGAAATTAAATAAGTACTACATTTACGTATACAGAAACACGTACTACATCTACAATAACCAATTAGATACTTGAACAATGTATTGCTAACTTGTACATCCATAACTGAGTGAACCCTTATTTATTTTATTTTTTTTATTTATTTTTTTTTTTTTCCTTCAATGGCATAGTTTTATTAAGAACTCTAGCAAGATGCTAGAGCCAAAAACCAGCAATATAAAATAATAATACAAGCAAATATTGGATTTGTAATCCATTCGGTCCACGCGAGACGTAATCTCCTACTTCTATTAACAATCCAAACGTGTGACAAGATTTTTATATCTTCCACTAATGTGTCTTTCCATATTGCCGAGAAGTGGCCAAGCAATTAGATTAATCAACCTAAATTGGAAGAACCAAATTTTTAGTAGTTCCGACGTCGTCCTGCCCACATGACAAATTTAAGCAACATTATAAACATAGAAAATTATGTATAATGTACTGTGCGTCATTACATATAATACTAATATTAGAACTTGCATACTCTTTTTGGTGGTGACATAAAATTATGGTAATTTTGGGATCTCAAGGCATCATAGTATGGCGATGCATGGATCATTAATTGAAATTAGGGTTCTATGGGCTGTCTGTATCTAAATAATGAGTTGTATCTACAATAATTAAATAAATCAGGCACAAACATACACAAGTTACATATGTTTAATATGCAAACTCTCCAAAATTTACTCAAACTTAACATAATAATATTTTTCATTTTATAAAAAAACGGGAAATATTTCAATCTCACGCTTCAATTTTAATATTTAAGGGGTGTGTAAAACTTACGGATGAACATAATTTAGCTTCAAAAAAGGTTTGTTCATCTCTATGCATCATTTTGTCTTGTAAGTAATTAGTTATAAGTTCCGTCTTTGTAAATGATTTAAGATTTATATATAAATTAATTTTATTTTAATGTTTAGTTTATTACTATATGTGTAACACCCCCATTTTTCATAGATCGCAGCGGAATTTGGATCTGGGGTATTACTTCATGGAATCACAGATACAGTAATAGAAAATGACTCGAAAAGATACGTTTTTATAAAATGAGTTACCATTCAATAAAATAATCAGAGCTTTATAAGAGGAGGTCCCTAAAATCTAAATTTGTTATGAAAGTTGAATGATAACTGAGTGAAAAGTCCTGCAAGCTTTGTGCCACTCCATGCCATAATTTCCACAGAGCTTCATTACCTAGAATACATGCTTAAAAAGGGTCAACACTAAGGTTGAGTGAGATTTATAGGTTTAGGGTGTGGGTGAATACAAGTTCCCTGGGTTCAGTTGTTACACCCATCAGGAAAATGTTGTGTGTGTGTGATAATTGTGATGCATCAAGAGTGGGGGTATGTTGCACTAAGCTCATGAAACCGCACGTTAACAGTCCGGGTCATGGGGGCTGCAGACTCAACCATGAGGGGACAAGAAGGATAACTTGCCAAAGTTAATCCTTAGAGGTTTCAAGTATATTACTTATTGGTTACCCGGCTGAGGTAAACCAACGGGAGGTGTCAAACTCCAATAGATCTATCAACTATACTCTTGTTCACTTGTGTAAAACCCACAAGTGATTATGGCTCATGAATTATAGTTATGTAATGGTGGCAGATAGTATCACTCGTGCAACAACCAAAGAAAAAGACTTGTATTCGATTTTTAAAGCAAGTACCATGTATCCCCCTCACAGGGTTTGAAAAACATTTAGAAAGCGTTTAAAAGGTGTGAGGCTATGAAAACTCACGGAATTTAAAAGGTGTGAGGCTACGAAACTCACGGAATTTAAAAGGTGTGAGGCTACGAAACTCACCTGGGCTTAAGGCTATGTGATTGATGTCAAAGTGACTAGAGGTCTAGACTGCTTACTCACGTATCTTGAAGCCTATTATAGTTGTGGAGGCATGTCAAGCTCTAGTTGTTTTGTTTTAAGTTTATAAGTGATTTATCTTAGGATTCTTAGATATAATATAACACCGTTCAGGCCATCGTAATTCAGAAGTATAACTCCTCATATGAAGCTCCCTACTACTGTATTATGCTGCCAACATAATATTGTTCGGGCCATCATAATTCAGAAGTATATAACTCCTCACACGAAGTTCCTTACTATTGAGTTATATTGTTATTAGAGTTTGGTTATAACATAACACCGTTCGGGCCATCATAATTCAGATGCCATGCATATAATCGTTTGAGGAGTCAGGGCACTTTAAATCGTAAACCCAAAAAACTCGTCAAAACGAAATATCAACATGATACCCCTCACATGAAGCTCCCTAGTATTGTGTTATGCTTTTAACCTAAAAATAGGTTTGCTATATATATGAAAATAGTTTATTTTATAACCTTTAAGTTTCTATAATTACAAAATCTACCCTATACTTATAATACTTATATTACCTAGGTTTATAACTATCTAAACTTCACATATTTAGTCCCTATACTTCTATATTTTAAGGAAATGACACAAATAACCCTTGGACTTATAAGTTTTCAGAATTTACTACTTATACCCTTAACTTTATAACTTTTGCAAAACTAGTCCTTATAAGTTTATAACTTTTTAACTTTTTATCCTAAGGTTATATAATTTTGGTAAAAGGGTCCTTATACTTATAACTTCTAAGAGATGTTAAAAATAGTCCCTAGACTTAATATTTTTAGAAAATTACCATATATATCCCTATGCATGGAAAGTTTTGCAAAACTAGTCCTAATTCTATGCAAACTATATTTTTATGTAACAAAAAGGTTTCCTAGCTTATGGTTAACTTATATTAGCTTACCTAAGTTGCATAAACTAGATTATAGCGTATGAAAAGGATTTATAGCACATATTGGGTAATTAGTCTATATTTAGGGTTTTAAAATGAAAACGAGCTAGTTCTAGTGATCAAGGCTTAGGCAAGGGGTCTAAGGCATCCTAATACTATCCTAGTACTGTAATATAACTATTAGAAGCAAAAATATAAGCTTACTTGACCAGCTAGGCTTAACGTGGGGTTTAGCTAGGTTTAGAGTTTTCTCTGCTAGAAATGGAACTCGACAAGGCCTAAGGCTTCTAGTGCTCGATTTCTAGGACTACTAGGACTCTTGTATGACTACTAGGACCAGAAAGTGTGAGGTATAGAAGAGAGAATGGGATGGTTTGAAGTGATGGGGATCATGGGGTATTTATACCCCTCGTTAACCTTGGGGACTAAGGAATACGAGGCTAGGTGGCGAGAGGGGGGGGGAGGTGACTCATGGAAGCTATGTGTGACTAACCTAAGCTACTAGGGTGACTAAGGAGGGCTATAGGCGGTTCTAGGGTTCATGTGGTGGTGGTTTGGCCAATCTATGAAGGTGGTGACAAGTAGGTGCATCACCTACTTGTAAGGTGTGTGCTAGCGTGCTTGGTGATGACAAGGAGGTGTGTAAGCAGCTAGGCTAAGTGCTTGAGGTGTTTGAGGTGCTTAAGGTACTTAGTTTTAGGATTAGGGTTAAGTTATCTTTAGTTATAATCTAATTTTGCTTAGTGAGAGATTAGGGTCTAACTTAGGGTTTAGTGCCTAGATTAGGGTCCTATGAGTGTTTAATGACTAATCCTAAGTCTTAAGAAGCTTATACTAAGTGGTGGTAGTTTATGGGAAAGATTTGGGAAGGTTTGACCTAGTTTCCGGGAAGTTATAACCTAGTTATGGTTTTGTGCTTAAGAGACTTGTACCTAAGCTCTAAGGGGTTGTACTAGGGTTTAAGGGTGCTAAGGTATCCTATTGATACTAAGGTAACTTATACATAAGCCTTGAACACTTTCAAACTAGTTCAGATAAGCAATTAGGGTTTTGTAAACACATAGGCCTGATTAGGGCTTAATTAGGGTTGCATTAGGGTTTTGTGATGAGTTTAGTGTTCTAGATTGGTGAATTACTTATTATGGTATTATTGTAATCCTATGCTTGACATACCAGGAGTTTATCGGATGTGTGGGTAAAGATTTAGCTTGTGTGGATACGTAAGCAGGTCTAGAGAGTCACTTATGTAATGATATGCATGCAAAAAGCAAAAATTTACCTGTGGAAATTATAGGTGACTTTGAATATGATAAACATAAAATTAGCATTCAAACGCAGCGGAATACATCACCAACAAGGATCCATATAGCCATACGATCAATCAATTACAATAATAACAATTATATACCTTTGTAGCGTGATTCGGGAGTCACCAATAATTACCAATCCCACATATGGAATAAGAAACCCAAAGAGATCAATGAAGTCAATCTCTTCTATGTGTGAAACGCACTACACGTCCTTGATCACCAATTGATGCTAGTCTTAACCTCGTAACAATGATTCTAGCTTCAACCTCCAATAGATTAAGCAAGAATAAGATCAAAAACACAAACCCTAGGTGGGGTTGTATTTTGTGCCGTCACTTTTGAGAGAGAGAAGGAGAGAGGACTTTTTCAATTAGGTTAAAATCATCAGTAGTAAAAGATATGACTAAATCACATTTAATCTTATCTTGTAACTACTTTCACTTAGCCCCTTGAACAAGCTCCATAATCCCCTTTTGAACCCCCCCCCCTTTAGGCCGGCCACTATATGGGCCCACAATGAGCTTGCCTGTAACACCCCCAACTCAAATACGGCAGCTATCATGCTGGGGGTATTACGCAAATAGAAACCAAACACATTTATAGCTAACGACCACAACACGGGACGTTTATAAATGTTGCAAAACATATCATTCGAATTACAAACCATTTAGAGTACAAGGACTCTTAAGTCAAAGTAGCAGCGGAAAAAGTAAATAGAGTTTGCAGCGGAAAATAAACAAAGTTTAGCAGCGGAAGTAACAAAAGACACAAAAAGGTTTTACGAATGACATGCAAATAAAGATAGAAAAATAGTAAAGCTGCCTTGACAGAAATGCCTCTTCAGCCTTAGCCACTCCACCAAGCCCAAAACACCATACTCCAAAGCTAATTATTAATATCATTAGTACCTGAAACACATGCTTAAAAGTCAACACAAAGGTTGAGTGAATCCATAGGTTTAAAGGAAAGTAATTGATCACAATATTCCAAGTTTAATAGAAAGGGGCTACGTTGTTATACGCCCGAAAATACCACTGCACTAAGCTCATGACACCAAGCGTTAACCAAACCAACACCAGTAACACTGTACTGAAAATAAGTCGACAATAACCGCGGAATTTCATATATACAAATGCCCCCTACGCTAGGTACTGCCAAATACCTAGCCAACCTCAAATATAGTACACCACAATTTGCCTATCCAGCAAAAGGAGTGGGAGGGTCAATTCCTATAGGCCTATATACTATATTCGCGCTCACTCGCAAGTGATTAATGGCTCATGATCTGAGGGACTTAATAGTGGCAAAAATCATACTTAGTGCTTATCCAACAAAATGGCTACTGCTTCACTCACAGTACCAGCATATATAAGTTTCCAGCTCAATAAACAGTTTTCAAACCATTGTGATCATAGTAAAAACAGAGCATGTATCTCACCCCAAGTAGCTTGCAAAGCAATTAGAATAGATAAAAGTGGGGCTATGGACTCACCTGAGTACGCAGCAATGCAAGATATCACAACTAGTCTCAACTAGTAAATCATAATGGCCTCAAAAGTGTAGGCACAACGGCATCAAGAAAGCACAAGTCACCAAGTACAATCATCATCAAAATATAAGCACAACGGTATTGGATCGGCACAACCTAATGAGTAATATATATCAGAAATAATACTCAAGTATAATATATATAAAGTAATGTTCGTCGAATACTTGTATATTATGAAAAGGTTTTGTTTCCAATGGCGACAAAAGAAGTAAACATTTGTAATCTCGTGTGGATGACAAGAATGATAGAAAACAAATACGTAGGCGAAAAATGAACGAAAACTCAAGAAAGATGAAAGTAGACGAAAGAACTCCTCGAAGGAAGTCGTCGAAAAGAAATGAAAGACACACACAAATAAACTATAACACATTAATAACAAGTCTCGGCTTTTCCCATTTTCCCAAAATATAACGTTGAAAGTAGTATAAATGAAAAGGTTTTTAAATAATTTATAAATCTTAAACGTTTAAGTGTTACGAAAGAATTTTACAAAATTTCGGCATGACCTGCCTGTTTATAGAACATTTTCCCGAGTCAACGACTCTTATGTTAAATACTTATTAACGTCAAGTAACCTATTTATTACTAATCGTCACAATTCAATATATATTTGGACACATTATTCCCGTATATATTAGTTGTTTAGTTTATCGACCATTTCGTAGTTTTCGTACCAAAGGGTCCGTAATGTCCAAATAACTAATACCGTAAATCCAATATGTCCAAATCTTGTCCATCACAATATAACATCACAATAATAATAATAATACGGAAACAAGTCCGATATCAACACGCTTAACTATATCAACTTGTTTTAGGTTTCATATTTATTAGTCACGTTTATATTATTGTTAAGTTATCCCATCCCAAAATATTGCCGAAACCGTTATCAAACCCGAGACTAGACAAACAATAACAAAAACATAATAAGCTATGCCGTGACTCGAGACGAGTCACGGCTCGAACCCAAGTGAGCCTCGAGCTCTTGGCTCAAACCAAATCCGAACAAACACAACACAACACAACATCAACAACATTCAACCCAAACCTCCAAATCCGAGTCCTAAGCCCCCGGCTCAAGTGACATCCAACTCCAAACACAACCAAATCTATCTAAATCCTAAACCTAGTCACCAACAACAATAACAACATCAATGATCTCACCCCACACCACCACCCGAGGCCTTGGTGGTGGTGGTGAGCTTGCTGCCGAGAACAAACAGGGCCAAACGGACCCTTAAAATTTATCGAACCCAAGAAAGAAATATACTCCCTTCGTCACCAACATCAAACAACAACAATACCTCAAAAACATCACCGAGTCACACGAGTTGACTGAGTCAACTCGGTGAGTTTACCGAGTCGCGATCAAAACCAATCCACACGAGTTTTAGGTTAAAACATTTATAAAAGTGATTTTAGTAAAAGATTTAACAACAAAAATGATTTATAAAAGATTTATAAAACTAGGGTTTCGTATAAAATGAAAAATAGTGAAAGGGGAGGCGCGTGAAGGTGTTTTACTGTCGGAGAAACAATCTGAGGAGGTGGTGGTGGTCTCGGTGGTCGTTGGCAGTCGAAGGGTGGCGTGTGGCGACATTGTGGAGGGAGCCGAGAGCTTACAAGCTCCAGAAATGATAAGGAAGGGCCGATCTATCGATTCGGCTAAGAAAAGGTTTCGCGGAAAAATATTCCGGTGGTGGTCGCCGGAATCTGCTGGTGTATTACCGAATTTTATGAGTTTTCCGGTGAAGGTGTGGAGAGAGAAGAGAGAGAGATATATTGGGTGTGTGTGTGTGTTTTAATGAAATAAATAAATAATTTAGGGGTTTATATATGAAAAGTCCAGGGTAGGTTGTGAATAAAAGGAAGTGTAGGGGGCTAAAGGGTAACTATCTCAGGGAGCACTCTCACGAAAACGCTTCGGGGTCCAAACGACATAGCAAACGGACTCAAAAAATTACGAAACTTGCGCCATTGTTCACAGAATTATTTTTCCAATAAAATCGAGTATAAACTTCAAAGTTTTTCTCAAACTCAATATAATTCAATTAATTTAGCAAATGCAATATGATTCAAGTTATCTAGGTTGTGCCGACTCGATAAAGGAATAAAGCTCACATTAAATAAGGTAGTTCATGGTTTCTCAAATCCAATCAATTTCAAAGAAGCTCAAAAGCTAAGGAAAATCAAGAGTAATTGTTTTGGCTCGTAAAATAAATTTAGGAAATTTTCAGGATGTTACATTGCCCATTGTTGGTTTAATCCAAAAACGCTAAGTCTAACTTAGTATTTAATGACCCGTTATAGATCCCGAGTTACGTAGTCATTTATATATTGTAAATACGATAAATACAATCTATAAAATGGTGTCTCTGTGTATAAGTGTGTGACCCCATAGGCTCACATATGTCTAGCCATATAATTATTTATTATGACACGAGCATACTCCAACAGCTCCCACTTGCGACATCATAATAATCATGTAATTATACAAGCAAAGGTTAGTATCTAGCAACACGCCAATGCCCCTAGAAATATGTGAGGATAGTTTCTTAAACGTCTCATTTAAATGGTTTATATGTCATCTATCCTTTTGTTACAGATACCATGTTGAACATTAGACATGGATCAAATGTCATTCTAATTGTTCAACTATTATGTTTCTCGATCTAGATATTGAACATGATTACCAACTGAATTAAGATTCATTTTAATCTCATTTGGGTACGGCCATACAAACATCTGTTCAATTTATCAAGGGGCCTAATAGTATCTAACTCCATGACATGTGGAGGAACAAATCCTATTTTGACTGCACGTGTCATTCATGCGTTTCATATCACTCCTGAAGATGGCTTTTATAACTACCTTATTCACGACAGCATTTAACCATTTCAAGGAATGAAATTCCACGCTTGCAAGACCTACTTACATCTCAAGTCTAATGATAAGAGACATAACCATTTGCGAGATTCACTATTGACGCCGATCCATGCAGTGAATCCTCGTAGGTTGGGTCAATCCAATGTTCATCACAATGAAAAACATGTGAGTTTGGTAGAAACATCAATTAATATTTATTCCAAATAAATATCACCAACACGCTCACATTTGCCTTAATTCGATGATACTCCTGTATCGTCAACTGGCAATGGACTTCTTTAGAATAAATAAATTTATTCATGGATTAAACATGCAAATATAGAACATAGTAGTATAAATGAAGATGATTATACCTGGTATATCAATTCATTATATAATACGACTGCTTACAGTTCCATTATCCAAATACTAAAAAACAATATGCATAAGACTACTTGTAGGTCGGAATACGATGTTCCCGCCCTGATCAAAAATGTTGTATAAAACAACTAAGTAATCATTTGTGTAAACTTTGAGAATACTTGTTTATAATGATGATTGTCCTTCGTATGTGTGCATTCGAGTACAATACGCGTATTGCAACAATACATTTCATAGGGTGTTTGAAGCTAGCAAAACGTCTATTTAGACAGTCATCTGAATAGTTTCTCAAACTGTAAAGTATTCTTTTCTTTTAATGTATAATGCATTAATGTTCTCAGTCGAGCACATCTAGTCAGCAATTTCATCATTCATGATGACATTTGACCACGACTAGAGTTGAGAATCATCTCAGTTAAATAAGCATCAGTGTATGCAAACAGAACAGAGCTCCTCAAATATCCGTAAACATTTGAACATATCTTTGGTCCTATGTAGGTCCATTATAATGTTCGTTTAACAATTATCTGATGACCTTCACTTAGATATTTGTTGTTATCAACTCATCTTGCATTCATGCAAATGATATGACTAGTCCAATACATAATACGACTTACATAATGAATCCTTTAGTTAAACTTAAGGTCTCCATTCATGCGTTCAATTTCATCAGGTGAGATTGATCATTGAGAATCCCCTCAATAATGTGTCATATTGAGTTAGCATCAATAACCGCTTATGTTTATTTTCATAACCATATGTAACAAGGTCATATATTTTATTTTCTAAATCTCTTAAGAGAAACTTCATTCCAAACTAAGGATTAAAATCTAGCTTAAATGGAATATTGTTCCTAATATGTTACCGACATATGAGATTTATGAAAATAAGTACAATGCTCCTACTTGCTCTCAGTGTACTCAGGAGTAATCTTATTTAATCAAAATCAAATTAATGATTAACTTAAGATCTCAGCTCCTAGATGCATGATCTAATCCACACTTGGATTCTTATCACTTGTATACATAACAAAGATTGTATGGATTCA
>LBNU01017198.1:2375-15787 GCA_014162995.1 Artemisia annua | reverse complement strand
GGTATAGTCCTCGGCCATAAAATCTCAAAAGCCGGGATTGAGGTGGACAGAGCCAAAGTCGATGTTATCGCAAAATTACCTCATCCCACGACCGTTAAGGGAATTCGAAGTTTCCTCGGTCATGCTGGCTTTTACAGACGTTTCATACAAGACTTTTCCAAAATAGCTCGACCATTGACTCACCTTTTAGAAAAGGAAGCCCCGTTCATCTTCACCAATGAGTGCATTGAAGCATTTAATACCCTTAAGAAGAAGTTGACGGAGGCTCCTATTTTAGTTGCCCCCGATTGGGATTTGCCCTTTGAATTAATGTGTGATGCTAATGACTATGCAATCGGGGCAGTCCTGGGGCAACGAAAGGACAAATATTTTCGGCCTATACACTATGCAAGCAAGACCCTGAATAGTGCTCAGATTCATTACACCACAACTGAAAAAGAGATGTTGGCAGTTATTTATGCTTTTGAAAAATTTCGACCATATCTGCTTTTAAAGAAATGCATAGTGTATACAGACCATTCAGCCCTAAAATACTTAATGAACAAGCCTGATGCCAAACCAAGACTTATGCGCTGGGTTCTCCTTTTACAAGAATTTAAAGTTGAAATTAGAGATAAAAAAAGGCTCGGAGAACCTAGCTGCTGACCATTTGTCCCGTCTTGAAAATCCTCACCAAGGCGTGCTCGAGAAAAAGGATATCAATGACTCATTTCCTCTCGAGGCCCTTGGGAGCATGTCACTTGGTGATTCTAGTACCCCATGGTTTGCCGATTTTGCAAACTACCATGCGGGGAATTTTATAAGAAAAGGAATGTCGACCCAGGCCAAAAAGAAATTTTTCAAAGATGTGAAACATTATTTTTGGGAAGACCCTTATTTGTTCAAAATTTGTGCGGACCAAATCATTCGGAGATGTGTCCATGGGAAAGAGGCCGAAGCTATTTTGATGGCATGCCACAATGGACCCACAGGGGGACATCATGGTGCCAATTTTACTGCTAAAAAAGTTTTTGACTCCGGTTTCTTCTGGCCTTCGATCTACCGCGATGCATAGGACCTGGTGAAGTCTTGTGATGCGTGCCAACGACAAGGAAAAATTTCTCAGCGGGATGAGATGCCTCAAAACTCCATCCAAGTTTGTGAAATCTTTGACTTATGGGGATCGATTTCATGGGACCATTTCCATCTTCAAAAGGAAACAAGTACATCCTCGTGGCGGTCGATTATCTTTCTAAATGGGTCGAAGCAAAAGCTCTTCCAACTAACGACGCCCGAGTGGTTGTAAAATTTTTGAAAAGTTTGTTTGCCAGATTCGGTACACCTCGAGCTATAATCAGTGACCGTGGAACTCATTTTTGTAATGACCAATTTTCAAAAGTTATGTCAAAATATGGTGTTACCCATCGACTTAGTACCGCTTACCATCCTCAAACTAGTGGTCAAATCGAGGTGTCGAATCGTGGCTTAAAAAGAATTTTGGAAAGGATAGTGGGTGAGAATCGTTCTTCTTGGTCGGACAAGTTAGATGATGCACTCTGGGCCTTCCGCACAGCTTATAAAACACCAATTGGTTGTACCCCTTACAAGCTCGTGTATGGAAAGGCATGTCATCTTCCGATCGAGCTAGAGCATCGAGCCTACTGGGCCCTGAAACATGTGAATTATGATTTAAAAACCGCGGGTGATCACCGAAAAATCCAGTTGAATGAATTGAATGAACTCCGNGGAAAGGATAGTGGGTGAGAATCGTTCTTCTTGGTCGGACAAGTTAGATGATGCACTCTGGGCCTTCCGCACAGCTTATAAAACACCAATTGGTTGTACCCCTTACAAGCTCGTGTATGGAAAGGCATGTCATCTTCCGATCGAGCTAGAGCATCGAGCCTACTGGGCCCTGAAACATGTGAATTATGATTTAAAAACCGCGGGTGATCACCGAAAAATCCAGTTGAATGAATTGAATGAACTCCGAGATCAAGCTTATGAAAATTCTTTGATTTATAAGGAGAAAACCAAATGGATTCAGGATTCAAAAATCAAAAATCGTGTTTTTAATGTCGGTGATCAAGTTTTGCTCTTTAACTCAAGGTTGAAAATATTTTCTGGAAAGCTTAAGTCCCGTTGGTCTGGACCGTTTACCGTTCCCAAGTTTTTCCTTATGGTACTGTTGAACTTTTTAAACAAAATGGGGAACATTTTAAGGTAAACGGTCATCGTTTGAAACATTACTTTGGAGGGGACATACCATCTTTGGTTATCCCAGATCTCCAGACTTTCCCCAAGGACAACTAAATTCGGGGATAGAGTCAAGCTTAGTGACTCAATGACTAAAAACAAGCGCTTCGTGGGAGGCACCCCATGCTTATCCATCTATGCTTTTTAGTATCTAATAAGTAACGTGAGGAGGGCGACCTATTCCAATCTTGTGTTTGCTTGGTTGTTTGTGTTTGTGCAGATTTCCCCAATTCATGATGACTCTCGTGCTCGTGGATCGTCTCATCTCCACTCGAGTCCCATGTATTGATGCTTGAATGGAAATCGTATATCCAGAATCTTATCGACTAATGGTATCTTTGGCATACTTAATAAACGGCCTTAGATTTATTATTAGGATTACCCTTACCTTTTAAACATTGAGGACAATGTTTATGTAATACCTAAAATTTAAAACTTTGCAAAATTACCAAAATACCCTTATAATTTAAATAATTCAATAAAAACTTAAATAAATATCAAATAAATCTCAAACACTTGGAATTAAGCAACATATGATCAATATTATTTTTATATGAACATTTTCAATATTATAACTACTCTAAAAATAGTTTGCACGTTTGAATTTGATTAAAGGGTCCAAAATTCATTTAATTTGTACAAAACTATTATAAATAGTTATATAAAGTTCTAAATAAGGTAAATATCAATCACAATAATTCTTGTGTCTATCCTAACCCATAATCTCGGCCAAATATCCTTATAAACCGAAATCATATCCTTCCATTCCATTTATTTGATTACCTTTTATTTGTTTCCCTAAAAACAATACCGATTAACACAAAATACACACACATATTCACCACGACTCCATACGAATTTCTGGAAGGGATCTAGAATTTTTCTGGGGTTCTTCATCATCAAGAGTAGCTGGGAAAAATATGTTTTGGTTTTTTGGAGGCTTGGTTCGATCGGGGTGATTTTCTTTGGTTGATTTTTCATCCGATAGGTATAAAATTCATGCGCTTGATCCACAGGTCCTAAAATCGATTTGGTATTTTTCTCATACTCTTTATATCATATATAACCTAAATAAAATGATAAACAAGAATCATGAACGTTTAAATAGTCGAAAGGGAATTACGTGATTAAATGATACGTAAATTCTATAATCTGTGATACGAATTTTATGGGTGATATATTTATTTTATTTGGACCTTATATAATGTATATGATCTGGGAAAAATGATAGAACGATTTATAGAGGCCTAAATATGTCGTGGTAATTATTTATATCAAAAATGTATATAAAATATAAAATAGGCTATGCTATTTATCTGGGCTTGTTATATAATTTTTTTGAGTTCCTTATGCATCATATAACCTGGGAAAAATATGGATTCGAATTTTGGAAGCCAATATAAGTCATGGTTAATTATTTGTGTTTCAGATTTAAAAGAAATAAAAAGAAAAAGGAAAATAATATGAGCGATTTAGGGTTTGGATTTTGGGTGTTTCTACAGGTTAATAAATGTCATATGATGGCTAACAGAATCTTCAAGGACAACTAGTTTCTCATGACTCAATTCCAGCATAAAAGGGTTTAGGATCCCTCAAAACAAAATGGAGTCAGGGTGAATCGGGTTCAAACCAATGCAACGATAAACTGATGACGGGTAGGTGATGTCTATCAGAAATGGCATATGAAAGTAGACAGAAATCAAGATTCAATATGATGATATTCAGACAATAGCAGCTCTATATAGGAGCTTTAAGATTTGTAACAGATATACGAGGTCAGCAGAATGCAAGAATCGAGAGTCAAACTTATTCAGATTCTCTTACGAACAGACAACATAATTATGGCCACTCATGATGATCAATACTTTATTCTCGAGTTGAACAGAACAACCTATTCTTTAGTCCCACTAGTACTTCTAAAGTCCAGGAGAGTTACAGAATCATATTCCATAGCTTTAGGGGAAAACAGACTGCTCAAAGAGTAATTGGGAAGTGCACCTCAGAATTTCTCATCAGAGCAAATACTGTGAAGACAAGATAACGGCAGTTCCGAGAACGAACAANTTCTGTTAGGAGAACCTTCCTGAACGTGAGGATATCTGCGACGGTCTTTTGTAATCTGCTACGAATTCGTCTGACCTTGCGACTTCAAATTTCGCGGACGAAATTTTCTTTTAGAGGGGAAGAAGTTGTAATACCTAAAATTTAAAACTTTGCAAAATTACCAAAATACCCTTATAATTTAAATAATTCAATAAACACTTAAATAAATATCAAATAAATCTCAAACACTTGGAATTAAGCAACATATAATCAATATTATTTTTATATGAACATTTTCAATATTATAACTACTCTAAAAATAGTTGGCACGTTTGAATGTGATTAAAGGGTCCAAAATTCATTTAATTTGTACAAAACTATTATAAATAGTTATATAAAGTTTTAAATAAGGTAAATATCAATCACAATAATTCTTGTGTCTATCCTAACCCATAATCTCGGCCAAATATCCTTATAAACCGAAATCATATCCTTCCATTCCATTTATTTGATTACCTTTTATTTGTTTCCCTAAAAACAATACCGATTAACACAAAACACACACACATATTCACCACGACTCCATACGAATTTATGGAAGGGATCTAGAATTTTTCTGGGGTTATTCATCATCAAGAGTAGCTGGGAAAAATATGTTTTGGTTTTTTGGAGGCTTGGTTCGATCGGGGTGATTTTCTTTGGTCGATTCTTCATCCGATAGGTATAAAATTCATGCGCTTGATCCACAGGTCCTAAAATCGATTGGGTATTTTTCTCATACTCTTTATATCATATATGACCTAAATAAAATGATAAACAAGAATCATGAACGTTTAAATAGTCGAATGGGAATTACGTGATTAAAAGACACATAAATTCTATAATCTGTGATACGAATTTTATGGGTGATATATTTATTTTATTTGGACCTTATATAATGTATATGATCTGGGAAAAATGATAGAACGATTTATAGAGGCCTAAATAAGTCCTGGTAATTATTTATATCAAAAATGTATATAAAATATAAAATAGGCTATGCAATTTATCTGGGCTTGTTATATAATTTTTGTGAGTTCCTTATGCATCATATAACCTGGGAAATGGATTTGAATTTTGGAAGCCAATATAAGTCGTGGTTAATTATTTGTGTTTCAGATTTAAAAGAAATAAAAAGAAAAAGGAAAATAATATGAGCGATTTAGGGTTTGGATTTTGGGTGTTTCTACCGGTTAATAAATGTCATATAATGGGGAAATAATTACTAAATGATTTGGGGAAAAATTGGTTTAGGGTTTGTGGAATTAAAACAAAGCCGATTAATTTTTATAAATGTTAAGGTTTGTTTTGAAAATTCTAAAACTTATGGGGTTGTGTTGGGAGACTTATAAACTGATTTAGAATCATGTAAAAATAGTGCATGGGCTGTTTGGATGTTTTCATAACTATAAGGGCTTAAAATGTAATTATTAATTAATTATTATGCGATTTAGAAATAAATGGTAAATGAGGGACTAATTCTGTAAATATGATATTTAGGAGTTGTTTACTGCATTTTAAAGTTATTGAGGGGCTAATAATGTATATTTGATAATTGAATGGATTTTATGTTTAAAATGTATAATTAAAGTATATGGAATGTAATTAATTAAATATAAGGACTAAAAGTGTAATATTATGAAAGTATGATTTTGGAACAGTACATTATTTATATGAAGGGCCTAAACTTGTAATTTTGTGATATTTGATGGATCTATGTGGTTATTTGGTTAATTATGTGATTTATATGTTAAGTATATGTTTTAAAGGGCTAAAGAGTAAATATTATAACTTGAGGGACTAAAATGGTAAATATGGCAAATTAAGCATTGTATGATCTGAATAAATGGTTAAAGGCTGTTTTTGTAAACTTTGGATAAATGAAGGGCTTATTTGATAATTATATTAATTTATGGTTTAATTATGGAAATATGTTTAATTAAGGGTTTAATATGTAACTTTTGTAACTGGAGGGGTGTAAAGTGTAAATCTGATATCTGAGACTGGTATGACTTATGTCTAAGTGTTAAAATGTGATATATTTCATTTGTGACCTTTGAATTGAGTAATTGACACTTTAAACCCTAAACTATGCTAAAGTTTCAAAAGAAACCCTAATATTGGGAAATAAGCATAAAACCATATCTGTGAATTCTGAGAAGCTAATAACTTGGCAGAATGATCAAAGTAACTTTAATGAAAATGTCTGTAAATGGAAACTTGCCAATTAAGGAAATCTTACTATTTATGGAAACCTGCTACTTTTGGAAAGTATTAATTTTGGAAACTTCTGAAATTGGAAACCTTCTAAAAATAGAAACTTACTAACTCTGGAAATCTAATAAGATAGGAAGTCATGCTAAATCTGGAAAGTTACTAAAAATAGAAATCTGCTAAATATGGAAAGATAACTCAAAAAGAAGCAATCTGATTTAAAATGAATAAATGAATAATTCTCAACTTCTAATTCGTCTAGGTCCAGTGAAGAATGAGGAGTTCCTATTTATGTCTGACGCTTTTGTGTCCGCTTTGTCTACTGGTTGAGGTACAGATATTCTGACCTTTCAGTAAGGTTTCTCATGACTCATGATCCGTCTTCCCCACTCCACTCTGATTTCTGATCTTGGTTCCTCTGATATCTCTGGTTCATTGATATTACATTTGTATGATAACTTTTGAAAATATAACCGGATGGCATGGGACAACTGTATGGATATGATTTCTGTTAATATGATATTAGACTTGTTTTAAATGGAAATTTAAATAACTCTTGCTAAAAATATTTTAAAGAACTACCTTTATGATAAATATGATTTTAAATGAAATGGAAGACTTCTAAATCTGTTTTTCTTATTAAACTTTCATACTTGTAAACTCTGAACCATTGGTATGAACCATTGTTACCTTTCTGTTTCTTTTGCTTAGGATTCCCTATGCCATTGCTATGATCCCTTACTGTTTGAACTTGTTTCCTGAATCATTGGTTATTTTCTGAATCACTTACTATCTGAAATTGCTATCTGAACCTTTGACATTGTATTTATGAAACATGGACCTCTGATATTAAACTTCTGATATATAAACCTTTTGATATTGAACTTCTGATTTATGAACCTCTGGCTTATGAACCTTTTTAAAAGATAAACTTCTGATTTATAAACCTTTTCAAAAGATAAACTTCTGATTTATAAACCCTTTAAAGGATGAACTTCTGACTTGTGAACCTTTCTAAAATTGAATCTCTGATTTATGAAACTACTAATCTGACTAAATCTGACATCTGTATATCTGATACGATCTGTAAAAAAATCTGGACATCTGTTTAATCTGGATAATTAATTTTGATATGTAATCTGAACTGTTAAAATTAGACATTGACCATTCAGTATGAAACCCGGGCTATCACTAGGCATGGGGGTTCCATGTCCGTGTCATTGATGCACCAGTGACATGACTCATGTGTGGGTGAGTGATTTCTCACACCGTCCCTTTGATTATGGTCTGCATGTGAATGGGTAAGGGGCGAATGGATGCATCCTAGGTCTGTTATCTGATATCTGTTATCTGTTATTATCTGTTATCTGGTGAATGTGACTGTGTGTGCAATACACGTCCTTCACAACCCATTGAGGTCACCCCTCTGTTTATATCTGATATTCTGAGGCCTCCCCTCTGGATTGTATATGAGGCGATTATCTGTTATTATCTGATCTGTTCTGGGCACGTGGTTGAAATACTGAATACTTTGTCTGCACCTTAACTTAGATTTAAACTTAAACTGGTAACGTAACACTTAATCTTTTCTTATTAATATTTATTTCACCTTATTGTCATTATTTCTTATGCTATGACCATTCTGATACTCATCCAATGCAACATATTCGGTCTCTTTTCTTCTGTTTCATATTACCCTTTTGTTATATCTGTTCACTGGGCTTTTTAAGCTCAGCCGCGTTTTCTTTTCCCCGCGGCAGGTTTTAGAAGGAAGCTGGGTTATGGGTGAAGAGTGCAAATAGGAGTTTAGAGAAGATTCTGCGTGGTTATATTCCAAGTGGTTTTGATAAGACTTTAGATTATCATTTTTGTATTTCTAAGATTCGGAGATGTATTCCTTTATCATGAAACGTTTGTAACCTTTGTAATTCAATTGTAATACATATGTTGTATGTCTGTATATGCTTTGATATGTCACCATAATGTAGCACTTTTACCCTTGTCGGGTTGGGGTGTTACAATTATGGTATCAGAGCCCAGGCTGCGACTTGTAGTACATTAAACCTTGACCTGTGAAGTCTGGACCATTAAGTTTCCGCTGTAGGCACCCGTAAGACAATCTCTGAGAATTACCGGTGAGGAATGGGTAGACTAGGATATCTAGTAGTAGCACTGCTTCCGCGTTACTATGATTCGTGCTTTTGCCTTTCGTTGTGCCTTACGAGAATTTCTATTTCTGTGGTTAAAAAGTTTTGCAACCTAAGTTTAGCAACCAAGTAAGTTGGAATACTTTGAGAATGACATTGAAACCTTACACCATTCAAGTTCACTTTGATTCTGATCCTCAGATTCCATTTTTGACTGACAAACATTCTGATATCTTACCAACCTTTCCTAAGGTCATTCAACCATGATGTGTTTGACACCTTCTGTAAATTCCTTATTTATGATGGGTATAAAATGTATCATCTGATACTATCTGACTTTGCAGAATTCTTTACTATCAGAACCCTGTTGATTGTTAATTATTAATACAGGAAAAATTTGTTTTCCTCACTCTGAATGATGAACTCCGTTTACCAATCAGTTTCTTTAAAAGAATACAATGATATGGATTTGTTAACTGAGCATGATGATGCTAACAACTAACATTTCATACATCTCACTTTTAACGACCCTACGATGTTTGTATTATCATTGAGTTATACCCCGCCTATCACTTGTGTTCAAAACCAAACAAGATTCCCACACCTTGAACTGTTCTCTCATCCCTTTTAACATTTTGATGTATCTTGTACCGGACTCTGATATATGAACCATCCGTCTGGTTTGATGACTATATTCGTTCTATGAATCCATTTACTTTTGATAAATCTGATTTTTGAGGTCTTTTGGTTATGGACCGGTTGACTCCTCAAAAGCTATCATAGACTACCGTACTGGTATGTGACCTTTAACAATCCGCTTCACCCTACTTCTGTTATAAGGTTTCTGAACCACGTAAATCTGTTAAGATAAATGCTGCTAAGAAAATACATATCCCGATCTCTTTTGGTTTTCAAATTTCTTCTGACATTTATTAGTGTCCACCTTTGAAAAGCTCTGGCACCGGAAGTATTTTGTGGTACACAATTTTTGATGTTCTCTGATGAACCTTTTGGTATTCTCTCCTGCTGGAAATAGAGTTGGTACTGAACTAATCTCAGTTAAAGAAGCCAGGGAAGTTGAGAGAGCTGACAGAATATGATGTTACTCACTCTGGAAATTATCTGGGATGATCTGGCCGGTCTGTGAAGAAGAGAGAGAGAAGTATGTGATGGTGTATCGATTATCGTAAACCTACCTAAATCTCTATCCGAAATCATTTTTTTTCCTTTCCGCGTGTTAATAATTGATTTGGTCTACCCTTGAAACTCAGAATCTGATTACGTTTGATGGACTGAAGAAGAAACCTCAGGAGCTTCCAAGAAATAAGTTAAATAATCGAGAATAACCTCCGTAAAGTATTTCAGTTTGACTGTGGAAAAGGAAGGTGTTGTGAAGTGAATGTAAATGTTTCTCTAAGTGATTTCTGAAACTACCCTTGTACTCGCTATTGCAAATTCTGATGATGCCAATAGTATTGGCTAATCTGTTAACTAATCCTATGCATCAAATGGAATTTATGTCTCTTGAATGTTAGACAATGGTCATTGTATGACTTATTAGTACATTCGGAGACGAAGAAGAACATGAAAATCAATTGCAAAAGTTGTTAGGGGTCTGACAATCAGTTGTGTATTCTGGAAGTTTGATGTATGTTGAGGCAACGGTGCTCTTAATTGAGAGAATTTCTATTAATTCCGACAGCAGATTAAAAGAAGCTGGAATCTTCTGAAACATGTAGACATTTTGAAGATGCTTACAAATTGGGTTGCGGTTAATAAATTTCGTGAACAGAGAGGAACATCTTAGTCTGATTGAGAATGTAGTTCTGGGAAAGCTGATATAGAGCTATGCTTCCACACTCATAAGTGGTACCTGACTTGGAACGTTTTGGAAGAGACTCGGTCATGAACACATACATCGCAGCAAGAGGATTGTTTATGCATCAAGTCACCTACAAACGTATGAGAAGGTTGTTTAGTGCATGGGTTGGAATTGACAACAGCAGTGGTCACCCCGAAGAGTGGAAAACGATCCCTACATGACAGAAGTGTTGGCGAGCAGAGAACAATATCTAGTCGAGACGGCGGACCTGGAGCTGGTGAGGACATACAGTCTCACTTCCCTATTCATCTTTGTTGTACTAAGATGAATTGAGAGTGGAAGCAGACTGCATGATGAATAAATTCAAAGATTGTGCCAGAAGTTCGCATTTCTCCACCACATTCCAAGAGGAACTGCTGAAGGATTGACGAATCATACTCAAGCTCATGATTTTATTCACCCCATATTTGAATGGACTGATTCTGTGAAGGAAGAAGTTGACGGTGAATTCTCATTTCCTTTGACCCACTTAAGTTTCATTATCTGGTTATAAAATCCTTTAACGATTTAAATTCTCTAGAAACATCTCAGTTCCGTGTTCATTCTGCGTTTTCTTGATAATGGTCTCGTTTTGAGAATTCTGACGAATTGTGAAGATCTATGTTCTTGAACGCAGTACGTTACTTCTGTTAGAAATTCTGGGTTTTCCATTACTCTTTTGAGCAGTCTGTTTCCCTCTAAGCTATGATATCTGATTCTGTAAATCTCTGGACTGTAGAAGTACTAGTGGACTAAGATTAGGTTGTCTGTTCACGACTCGAGATAAAGTATGATCATCATGAGGGCATGATTATGTGGTGCTCGTATTATGACGCCTGATCAACGTGATAATACTTACACCATATAATGTGCGCTTATTGTGGTCATAGGATATCCGAGGGGTGCCGCTAAAATCCTGAAAGTCCTGATATCTTATCTGAATTATCCACGAGTAGTGAAACTCTGGACCCTTTCTGCCCATATGATGTTTGTGTTCCGTCTATTAGAGATCTGAATAAGTTTGAACTTTCGGTTTGCATTCTGCTGACATCTGTATGTCTGTTATAAATCTTAAGCTTCATTGTAAAGCTCTCTATTGTTTGAATCTCGTCATTTGATCTGATTTCTGTCTATAATCAATATGAAATTCTAATAAGATTCACCTAGCGTCATCTGTTTTATGTTGCATTGGTTTGACCCGATTCACTCTAATTCGTTTTGTTATGAGGGATCCTAAACTTTTGTTTTTATCTGGATTGAGTCATGAGAAACTAATTGTACTTGGAAGATTTTGTTGGGAGAACCTCCCTGAGCGTGAGGATATCTGCGGGGATCTTTTATAATATTCTACGACTCCGTCTGACCGTGCGACTTCAAATTTCGCGGACGAAATTTTCTTTTAAGAGGGGAAGAAGTTGTAATACCTGAAATTTAAAACTTTGCAAAATTACCAAAATGCCCTTATAACTTGAATTTTTTTTAAAAAAAAAGCTATAATAAAATACAAATAAAATCCCAAACACTTGGAAAACTTTAACAAAATGATACTTATTAATTTTTTTGGGACATTTAAGTTATTTAAAACTTGTATAAAATGTATGACATGTTTAATTATTATTTATAAGCCCAAAATGAATAAAATGTTGTACATAACTTGTAAATTAAATAAGTAAATGATGTAAACTTGGAAACTACTAAAAGCTCTGATTTGGTCTCACCTATTTCACCAAAAATTCGGCATTACTTCCCCCTAATCACTCCTTATATAATTTTGTACACTTATCTCATTTTTAAAACACAAAAATAAACCCTAAAACACACTAAAATCAAAACGGCGGCTCCAAAATTTTCAGAGGCTCTTGGATATTTTTCTTGGACGTGTTCTACCCTATAGAAGGTGGGAAAAATACTGGTTAAGGTGGTGGAGTGCTCGGGTTTCAGATTTGAATTTTGTTTGCTCGTATTCCTTAGCCGAGAAGAGAAAATCACAATAGCTCAATCCTTTCGATCCAGCACCTTGGGGTATTTTTTTATCATCCTATTTACTCCATATTATCAGTATAAAATCATGAAATCGATCCAGACATCATACATAAGGCAATTCGAATTAAAGAAAGTGAAAACCCTAAAAATATGCAAAAATTATAAATCGGCCATAATAATTTCTGATGCTTCGGAAATATTTTTTTGATATGTTATCATGATTATAAAACTCAGATAAAATATGCTAGTAATTATTTTAAGCCCTAAAATGATTTTGTGGAATTGTTTATGTATCGAGTGCTATAAAAAGGAAAATAAAATCGGATGGTTTAGGGTTAGGGTTTGTGTGTTTATTTTGTGTTAATAAATGATGTAATGATTTTGTAATGATGATTAAATGATTGAGGAAAGATTAGGGTTTGTAATTGGGAATTTTTGTTATAGCCGATTTGATAGTTAAAATGTTAAGGGAGTGTTTTGTAATTTTCTAAACTATGGGGCTATTTTTGTGACACTTGTTAATACAGTACCTAAATGGGAAAAATAAATATAGGGACCAAAGATGCATATTTTGTAAGTTTGGGATTTAAATTGTAATTATGGTAATTAATATATTCGAATTGTAAATTAATTTAATATAAGGGTTTGTCTCGTAAATATGATAAATTAAGGGTGATTCGTACATAATATGATGTGTAGGATGATTTGTGTAAATATTGGAAATTGAGGGGTTAATGTGTTAATATGAAATTGTTAAGGATTATTTTGTTAATTTGGAAACTTAAGGGGTTAATATGTAAATACCTATATTCGGCCTAAATTAATGTTAAAGGACTAAAATGGTAATTTTGTGATACTTGATGGACTTATGTGGTTATTTGATTAATTAT
>LBNU01017196.1:20481-34731 GCA_014162995.1 Artemisia annua | reverse complement strand
TCGTTGTGATCTCTATGAACGTCGTAATGCTAATTGTATTGACTACCACTACGACTATTCCTATGAAATTGATAAATCGTGCCTTTCATGAATACTTGGACAAATTGTCATAGTATGACATATTAGGGTGTTCAGAGACGAAAGAAAAACACGAGACTCATCTTCGTTTTCGGTGTTGAATTTCTACGATGGAAGGGAGCAGTTTGAAGTGAACGGTCTTATCAACTCTATTCATCATAGTTGTACTAATATGTATAGAGTCTTGAAGCAGGAGCCAGACGGAATTTTATGAAGATGTTGGTGACTACATCGGAGATTTCCACGCACAGGAGGAAGGACAACACGAGTGGAATTACAGTGGAGCATTGACTAGGACGGCTTGCTTAGAAGATGGGCAGAGATTTCTTCTGGCCGAAGAACATTCAAGCTACATGGTTTACTTACAATGATCGTGACAGAGAATCGCATTTTGGTTCACGCTTCCGGAAGAAAAATAGAAGAGTTAGACGTTTTGGCAATTGAGGAAGTTTTGTTCGCGACGCGTTAATTTTTGGATTTATTCTTATCCGTACGATTGATTCTACCTATTCTGTTATGCCTTCTGATACGTTTTGATACTCTGATTTGTGATTGTGATCGTCAGTACGAATTTATTATCCATCTCTTTATGAGGCTATTGATACGCGTGATGATTCGATTGGTGCTTCGCTGATTATTAGCAAATTCCTTTGTTCGTTCAGAATTCGGTAGGAGTTGATGAAGATCTATCAATTAGTACTATCTCCGGTTTCCCTCGTAGGTATATGTGTTTCATGTATCTCTTTGTGAGATTTCAACTATCATCTATCATCTGTCATCTGTTACATATTTGCTTCGTATTCGCTTGATCAGATTTATTATGATTTGTGTTCTGTGGAGAGCCTGGAGCTATCCTTGGTTGTCGGGATCGAGTCATGAGAAACTTTTCGGTTTGTGAAGATTCTTTTGGAAGAACCTCTCCGAGTGTGAGGCTAATTATTTCGTTTCTTTAGTAATTTGCTACGTCTCCGTCTAACTTTTGCGACTTCAATTTTCGAGGACGAAAATGTTTCTTTTTAGAGGGGAAGAATTATAATACCCTTATTAAAATACACTAGCTTACGTCTGTAGTAATAAAACTATTCTTCCTATTAGTACTAAATGAGACTTGTTTTTCCTATAAATTAAAATAATAATAATAATAATAATAATAATAATAAATCCTACGTAAAAGGCATGCAAAATACATATGGCATCACATTAATAATTTAAGTGACACATTAAAAATACTTGGTCAAGATAACCTCAAAATATTCAAACTTACATCACATTTGGAGTGATACTCGGTCTTGAACTAGTTCATATCATCCCGTTTTTGTCGACAATTTAGTTTAGTACACGTCCATATATTCATCACAATATATATTCCCTTCACATTCTGTAATCAACAATTGAACCTCAAATACAGTTGCAAATATAAAATTTAGTGTACGTGTGGGTGAGTGTTGGGTACCATCGTCCATCTATCAAGCTGCAAATACGAGTTTAGTCTAGGTTGTGGTTCGTGCTTAGTTTCAGTTCGATTTTTTCGTGCGAGGGTTGCAGTTTCTGTTTCGATTCACTAGAGGGTTTTGGTTTTGGTACGAGGTGGAGTTTTGGATCGTTAGTAATACCCTGGTTTGAAGAGAGTATAGTTTGATTCGACTTTAGTTGGTCCTTTTTCTGTTTTCATTCGACTCAAGGTATCACACACATTCGTCCCTTGTTTCTTTTTCATTTTGATCTATGCTTACACACTTTTACATGTCACCTACAGGCTAAAATGAACTGGCTATATACTTATGCATGTATACGAATATAAGTCATGTAAAATCATGAAGCATGTCACATAAAATAACGAATAGAGACCTAATCTAATCGACCTAGTATATGTTGTATTCGAATCAGTTTTGTACGTATAATCTTGGACTATAACTACACAACATAACATGTTGAGCCTGATCCATACGAGCTTAAAAAGAGTAAAATAAATGCTTGCTTTCTATTTGATTTCAACTCGCAAAATAAATATATATAAAAGGGTGTCGAACATAAATTGTTGTCGTGTGTTGTTTGGTGTGTCCATGGTAATTAGATTAAATCATGCCTCGTTGTTTTTCATATTCACGCCTGTAATTCTTGTGTTCAAACTTACATGAACAGATACTTATAATAACAAATGGGGCATGCATATTTATTGAACTGGTTAAGGGTTTGGTAATGCTTGTGTCTCATATATGATTTTGTACGTGCATGGGTATACTTGTCATAGAGATTTTCATAAGTGCTTGGTTTATTAAACAAGAAGAAAATATGTGTATGTTTGTCGTGAGATGAATGTCAAACAAAGATAGATCGTGTTTAAAACAAAGGCGGGGTAAATAATTAAACATATGATGTATTTTTTTTAGTCTCAAGTCTAATGGTGGGTTTACATATGAAAGACGTGTAATAAGCTAAGATTTAAAAGGTGTGTCGTGGGTAAGTAGTGTGATATAATGCATACATTTAACTTGTGGTATATTGTGGTCGCGGTCTAACTAATATCGGGAATGCGTTTATTTAACGACGGAGTATAAAATTATCATCTTATATAAAGATTTTGGTATAAACCTTAAAATAATTTTATTTGACATTTTTAATATTTAATTTTGATAATTTATATTTTGACCTTAAACCTTGCTAAATTGACACAATTAACCTTAAACTATTATATTGGTCATTTTAACCCTTAAATATTATTTAACTATCAATTATAGCCTTAAAGTATTAAATTGCTATTTCGGAAAACTTACCAAATTTGGAAACTTGCTAATTCGGAAAACCTGTTAAAAGTGGAAAGTTACTAAAAATAGAAAGAAACCTAAAATGAGTAATCTGATTTAAAATGAGCTTATAAATAATAAGACGATCATTAATTCGTGTAGATTCGCTGAAGAAGGAGTAACTTTCGATCCTTATGTTTCTGATATGGTTTCATTTGCGGTTTGAGGTACAGATATTCTATCCCTTCTCAGTAGGGACTTCTCATGACTCTTTATTCTTGACTTTGCTATGATCCCTTTTGATATGAGCCATTGCTATGATCCCTTTTGCTTTGATCCATGTGATATGATTCGTTGATATGATTCCTTTGATATGATTCTATGATTTGATATCCTTATGCTATTTGTTTGCTATGATATGATTCAGTTCAGTTTGATATGTTCTGTTGGATATGATATGATTTGTTCAGTTCTTATACCCGAGTTTGTATTCTACTCATGGAGGTACCATGGGCGTGTCATCGAGGCACCGATGGCATGACACTTTCTGTGGAGGTGTAATTGATCCACGGCGTCCCCATTTGTCGGATATATTATGTGCACACTTGGTTATTATGAAATGTAGGATTTGCTTTGTAGGGGGGGGGGCGTATGGATGCATCCTAGGTATGTCAGATTTTGTGTAGGGTGAATGTGAGTGTGTGCTTATACTTCTTCACGTTGGAGCTAGCTACTCCATTTTGGTACTTAGAGGTCTCCCCTCTTCGTGTACTTTGATTTGTCGGATATATGATATGTGATTATGTGGTAGGAGACCTATTCGAGTATCTCGTTAGGTCGGCTCGTGGCTTTCCTATGTTTCGTGTGTTTATTCGAGTATCTCGTTAGACAAACCTTTGTTCTATCAACTCATTTATTCTGGTTAGTATATGATTCGTATTAATACTTGATTCTTCTTGTACGTTATTCAGTTGACTTATGATATTTGTTCAGTTGATCGTTGACCTCATATGCATTTGACAGATGACATTTCATTTCAGTAAGAGCTTATGATTTCTTTTCTTATACTTATATACATTTCGATTATTCATTTTGTTATATATCTGTTCATTGGGCTTTTTAAGCTCAGCTGCATTTCTTTTCCACGGCAGGTTTTAGGTTGGAAGCTGGGTTTGAGTGAAGAGTGCATAGGAGCTCTTAGTGGACTACCTTGACGATAGGCACCCTTTGCATCTGGATTAGTTGGATTTGGCTTCTTTTAGACATATTTGAGTTTGTATTTTGCTTTTGGTTTTCCCTTTGTATAGAATTAGTATTTCCTTATTTCTTTAGTTTTCCCTTTGTAACTTTTATGTTTATAAGTCTTCCGCTTGCGTTGTTTGTTCTGATGGACATCATAATGTGGCATTTTGACCCGTGTCGGGTTGGGGTGTTACAATTATGATATCAGAGCCCAGGCTGCAACTTGTAGTACATAAGTTATGGCATGTGAAGTTTCGGACCCTTAGGTTTTGCACCTTAGAAGCTTTAGGAATAACTTTGCAAGGTTTTACCTTAAGTTTCTCCCCTTAAGAGCTTTAGTAAGACCAGTGAGGATTGGGTAGATATATGAGCAGACGTTGGTTTTCTTGCTTCCCCTTTACTCTGATTTATGCCTTTGCTTTTCATTAAGCTCTTACTTGATCATTCGTTTCGGAGACTTAGAAGACTTATCAGGATTCTCGACATGTGTTTAGGATGCCTTTAGACTTCGTAGTGTGCCTCATAGGTTTATTTCTCTGGAGTTATCCTTTTGAACTTCGATTCTTGATTCGTTTGACATTCATTTAGATGCCTTTTGTTCGTTCGAAGATTCGCGTATGTATGAATCCTACGTGTTCGACATATTCTATGACTTCTCCCTGCTTTGTTTCTTTCTTCATTGCTGATTTTTTGACCTTACCTATTCTACCCCTATGCAGAAGAGGCTGCGAAGGAAGGTTCTGATAAAGAACCAAGTGGTACTAAGGCGGGTATCAACTCTACTATGACAGATTCTAACATTAACCCTAATAGGTGTGGTGCTTCTTCATTTGCTAATGTTTTAAAGCCGGAAAGGATTATTAGGAAGGTTAATTTTCGTTCTTTGGTTAATGAAACTCATATTGAGAATCATGATACGTTGTTGCCAAAGGCTGCTATGGAGGGAGTTTTGAGCCGTTATGATAACACATTGGTTGGTTTTTTCATTGGCAAGAATATTGCATTTCCTCTGGTTCAGAATTATGTTACGAATACATGGGGTAAGTTTGGATTGAAGAACCTCATGAAGAATGATGCTGGTGTGTTCCTCTTCAAGTTTGATTCTAAGGAGGGAGTAGATAATGTACTTCAACGAGGTCCTTGGATTATCCGTAGTTCGCCATTGATTCTTTCCAAATGGACTCCTGATGTGTCGTTAACGAAGAATGAGGTTACTAGTGTACCTGTGTGGGTCAAATTGCATAATGTTCCATTGCTTGCTTATTCTGAAGATGGATTGAGTTTGATAGCTACACAGGTTGGTAAGCCAATTATGTTGGATGCATTTACTAGCTCAATGTGTTTTGATTCATGGGGTCGTATTAGCTATGCTCGTGCTTTAGTGGAATTATCGTCCGAGTCTGAATTAAAGCAGGAGGTTACTATGGCTATACCGAATAAGGATGATAGTGGGATTACTTCTGCCCGCATCAAGGTGGAGTATGAATGGAGTCCACCTCACTGTCAGACTTGTAAAGTGTTTGGACATGATAACACCTGTTGTCCAAAGTGTGTTAAGCCTCCTCAGGCTACTACACATGAAGATGTGGTGGCTCCCACAACTTCTTTGCATAATACGGATGATGGGTTTAAGGAAGTTCTGAGTAGGAAAGCTAAGGCGAAAGGTAAGAGGACGGCTGGTGGATTTAATATGGGGAAGGGGCCTACAATTGCTCCAAAGAAGCAGATATATGTGGCTAAGAAGAAGAATTCTGAAGCTTCTTCAAGTGGTGCAGCTGTGCCAACTTCTAACACATTTGAGGCATTGAATATGCCTTCTATGGCTGATAATGGTATTCCATGTTCTAGTACAGGTGTTTCAAATGCGGAGGCTGATGTGGAAACTTCTATTGCAAGAGAGATTATAGCGGAGAAGGTGGTTAATCCACTAAGTGGTGATGAGGCACACGTTCCACTTGGGAGTGATCCAAAGAAGAAGGAGCCAATTGGGGCAAGTGCTACTAATGATTCATCTACACCATCTACTTCTACTACCAAGACAGGTAACCCTTTTTCTAAAGTGGGTAATGTGGTGTTGTCTGACTCAGAAGATGAAGTGGATGAATATAATAAGGCTGCCAACTTGTTTGGAGGCGGGCACGACTATGAAGAGGATTTTGATGGCTATGACTATGATGACTATCCAACTCAGATTTATGATCTTCCTGGGGGTTTGAAAGCTTTCAATGACATGGATGTCAAGTTTCAAGGTCGTAGGAAGTAATTTTTTCTAGTTTATGGCTATTGTTAGTTTGTGGTAGGACATAAGATTGGCATGTCTTTCTTATGTAGTTTTGTTATTGGTGTTTGCATTTGTTGCATGTATTATGCCCATGTAACGGGCTGAGATATGGGATTCACCCATATCCATTGTTCTTAAACGTTTTTTTGGTTAATGTATTTTGCCGGGGTACAGGATTATTCCCCTTTACCCTATTCTACCCCTATGAACATTTGGTGACTTTTCATCGTGCATATTCAAATTGCCCGATGCGTTCTGGAGATATTTGGAGATGATTTTGTTGCGCTAATCTGTTTACATTGGAGATGTTTGATTTGATGTTATTCTACATTTTGATTTGTTGCCTGTGTATTATGATGATGACGACTGTCATTTTATGTTTGTCACCTTTGACATTCTATGAAGTTCATATTCTACACCATGATTCTTAACCTGATAATCGTTTATGACCACCTTGTTCTAAAACTCGTGTGTTGATTTCCCCACTGCTGTGAAGATACTTCTTTGATGAAACTCGCCTCGAGAGTTATTCGATTTGTTGGGAACGTTCGTTGTGTATCTTTGTGTGTTTTTATTTTATTTGTGGAGGAGAATGATGATGGTATTTATTGTTGGAAGTTGAATCGTGTCTTATTTTGTGAAAAGAACGGGATATTCTTAGAAATTTCTTTTCGTATTCGTTGTGATCTCTATGAACGTCGTAATGCTAATTGTATTGACTACCACTACGACTATTCCTATGAAATTGATAAATCGTGCCTTTCATGAATACTTGGACAAATTTTCATAGTATGACATATTAGGGTGTTCAAAGACGAAAGAAAAACACGAGACTCATCTTCGTTTTCGGTGTTGAATTTCTACGATGGAAGGGAGCAGTTTGAAGTGAACGGTCTTATCAACTCTATTCATCATAGTTGTACTAATATGTATAGAGTCTGGAAGCAGGAGCCAGACGGAATTTTATGAAGATGTTGGTGACTACATCGGAGATTTCCACGCACAGGAGGAAGGACAACACGAGTGGAATTACAGTGGAGCATTGACTAGGACGGTTTGCTTAGAAGATGGGCAGAGATTTCTTCTGGCCGAAGAACATTCAAGCTACATGGTTTACTTACAATGATCGTGACAGAGAATCGCATTTTGGTTCACGCTTCCGGAAGAAGAATAGAAGAGTTAGACGTTTCGGCAATTGAGGAAGTTTTGTTCGCGACGCGTTAATTTTTGGATTTATTCTTATCCGTACGATTGATTCTACCTATTCTGTTATGCCTTCTGATACGTTTTGATACTCTGACTTGTGATTGTGATCGTCAGTACGAATTTATTATCCATCTCTTTATGAGGTTGTTGATACGCGTGATGATTCGATTGGTGCTTCGCTGATTATTAGCAAATTCCTTTGTTCATTCAGAATTCGGTAGGAGTTGATGAAGATCTATCGTTTAGTACTATCTCCGGGTTTCCCTCGTAGGTATATGTGTTTCATGTATCTCTTTGTGAGATTTCAACTATCATCTATCATCTGTCATATGTTACGTATTTGCTTCGTATTCGCTTGATCAGATTTGTTATGATTTGTGTTCTGTGGAGAGCCTGGAGCTATCCTTGGTTGTCGGGATCGAGTCATGAGAAACTTTTCGGTTTGTGAAGGTTCTTTTGGAAGAAACTCTCCGAGTGTGAGGCTAATTATTTCATTTCTTTAGTAATTTGCTACGTCTCCGTCTAACTTTTGCGACTTTAATTTTCGAGGACGAAAATTTTTCTTTTTAGAGGGGAAGAATTATAATACCCTTATTAAAATACACTAGCTTACGTCTGTAGTAATAAAACTATTCTTCCTATTAGTACTAAATGAGACTTGTTTTTCCTATAAATTAAAATAATAATAATAATCATAAATCCGACGTAAAAGGCATGCAAAATACATATGGCATCGCATTAATAATTTAAGTGACACATTAAAAATACTTGGTCAAGATAACCTCAAAATATTCAAACTCACATCACATTTGGAGTGATACTCAGTCTTGAACTAGTTCATATCATCCCGTTTTTGTCGACAATTTACTTTAGTACACGTCCATATATTCAACACAATATATATTCCCTTCACATTCAGTAATCAACAATTGAACCTAAAGTACAGTTGCAAATATAAAATTTAGTGTACGTGAGGGTGAGTGTTGGGTACCATCGTCCATCAATCAAGCTGCAAACATGATTTTAGTCCAGGTTGTGGTTCGTGCTTAGTTTCGGTTCGATATTTTCGTGCGAGGGTTGCAGTTTCGGTTTCGATTCACTAGAGGGTTTTGGTTTTGGTACGAGGTGGAGTTTTGGATCGTTAGTAATACCCTGGTTTGAAGAGGGTATAGTTTGATTCGACTTTAGTTGGTCCTTTTTCTGTTTTCATTCGACTCAAGCTATTACACACTTCGTTCCTTGTTTCTTTTTCATTTTGATCTATGCTTACATACGTTTACATGTCACCTAAAGGCTAAAATGAACCGGCTATATACTTATGCATGTATACGAATATAAGTTACGTAAAATCATGAAGCATGTCACATAAAATAATGAATTGAGACCTAATCTAATCGACCTAGTATATGTTGTATTCGAATCAGTTTTGTACGTATAATCTTGGACTATAAATACACGACATAACATGTTGAGCCTGATCCATACGAGCTTAAAAAGAGTAAAATACATGCTTGCTTTCTATTTGATTTCGACTCGCAAAATAAATATATATAAAAGGGTTTCGAACATAAATTGTTGTCGTGTATTGTTTGGTGTGTGCATGGTAATAAGATTAAATCATGCCTCGTTGTTTTTCATATTCACGCCTGTAATTCTTGTGTTCAAACTTACATGAACAGATACTTATAATAACAAATGGGGCATGCATATTTATTGAAGTGGTTAAGGGTTTGGTAATGCTTGTGTCTCATATATGATTTTGTATGTGCATGGGTATACTTGTCATAGAGATTTTCATAAGTGCTTGGTTTATTAAACAAGAAGAAAATATGTGTATGTTTGTCGTGGGATGAATGTCAAACAAAGGTAGATCGTGTTTAAAACAAAGGCGGGGAAAATAGTTAAACATATGATGTATTTTTTTTAGTCTCAAGTCTAATGGTGGGTTTACATATGAAAGACGTGTAATAAGCTAAGATTTAAAAGGTGTGTCGTGGGTAAGTAGTGTGATATAATGCATACATTTAACTTGTGGTATATTGTGGTCGCGGTCTAACTAATATCGGGAATGCGTTTATTTAACGACGGAGTATAAAATTATCATCTTATATAAAGATTTTGGTATAAACCTTAAAATAATTTTATTTGACATTTTTAATATTTAATTTTGATAATTTATATTTTGACCTTAAACCTTGCTAAATTGACACAATTAACCCTAAACTATTATATTGGTCATTTTAACCCTTAAATATTATTTAACTATCAATTATAGCCTTAAAGTATTAAATTGCTATTTCGGAAAACTTACCAAATTTGGAAACTTGCTAATTCGGAAAACCTGTTAAAAGTGGAAAGTTACTAAAAATAGAAAGAAAGCTAAAATGAGTAATCTGATTTAAAATGAGCTTATAAATAATAAGACGATCATTAATTCGTGTAGATTCGCTGAAGAAGGAGTAACTTTCGATCCTTATGTTTCTGATATGGTTTCATTTGCGGTTTGAGGTACAATATTCTATCCCTTCTCAGTAGGGACTTCTCATGATTCTTTGATTCTTGACTTTGCTATGATACCTTTTGATATGAGCCATTGCTATGATCCCTTTTGCTTTGATCCATGTGATATATGATTCGTTGATATGATTCCTTTGATATGATTCTATGATTTGATATCCGTCTGCTATTCATTTGCTATGATATGATTCTATTCAGTTTGATATGTTCTGTTGGATATGATATGATGTTGGATATGATATGATTTGTTCTGTTCTTATGCCTGAGTTTTATTCTACTCATGGAGGTACCATGGGCGTGTCATCGAGGCACCGATAGCATGACACTTTCTGTGGAGGTGTGATTGATCCACGGCATCCCCATTTGTCGGATATATTATGTGCACACTTGGATATTATGATATGTATGATTTGCTTTGTAGGGGGGCGTATGGATGCATCCTAGGTATGTCGGATTTTGTGTAGGGTGAATGTGAGTGTGTGCTTACACTTCTTCACGTTGGAGCTAGCTACTCCATTTTGGTACTTAGAGGTCTCCCCTCTTCGTGTACTTTGATTTGTCGAATATATGATATGGTAGGAGACCTATTCGAGTATCTCGTTAGGTCGGCTCGTGTCTTTCCTATATTTCGTGTGTTTATTCAAGTATATCGTTAGACAAACCTTTGTTCTATCAACTCATTTATTTTGGTTACTATATGACTCGTATTAATATTTGATTCTTCTTGTACGTTATTCAATTGACTTATGATATTTGTTCAGTTGATCGTTGACCTCATATGCATTTGACAGATGACATTTCATTTCAGTAAGAGCTTATGATTTCTTTTCTTATACTTATATACATTTCGATTATTCATTTTGTTATATATCTGTTCATTGGGCTTTTTAAGCTCAGCTGCATTTCTTTTCTGCGGCAGGTTTTAGGTTGGAAGCTGGGTTTGAGTGAAGAGTGCATAGGAGCTCTTAGTGGACTACCTTGACGATAGGCACCCTTTGCATCTGGATTAGTTGGATTTGGCTTCTTTTAGACATATTTGAGTTTGTATTTTGGTTTTGGTTTTCCCTTTGTATAGAATTAGTATTTCCTTATTTCTTTAGTTTTCCCTTTGTAACTTTTATGTTTATAAGTCTTCCGCTTGCGTTGTTTGTTCTGATGGACATCATAATGTGGCATTTTGACCCGTGTCGGGTTGGGGTGTTACAATTATTATATCAGAGCCCAGGCTGCGACTTGTAGTACATAAGTTATGGCATGTGAAGTTTCAGACCCTTAGGTTTTGCACCTTAGAAGCTTTAGGAATAACTTTGGAAGGTTTTACCTTAAGTTTCTCCCCTTAAGAGCTTTAGTATGACCAGTGAGGATTGGGTAGATATATGAGCAGACGTTGGTTTTCTTGCTTCCGCTTTACTCTGATTTATGCCTTTGCTTTTCGTTTAGCTCTTACTAGATCATTCGTTTCGGAGACTTAGAAGACTTATCAGGATTCGCGACATGTATTTAGGATGCCTTTAGACTTCGTAGTGTGCCTCATAGGTTTCTTTCTCTAGAGTTATCCTTTTGAACTTCGATTCTTGATTCGTTTGACATTCATTTAGATGCCTTTTGTTCGTTCGAAGATTCGCGTATGTATTAATCCTACGTGTTCGACATATTCTATGACTTTTCCCTGCTTTTGTTTCTTTCTTCATTTATGATTTTTTGACCTTACCTATTCTACCCCTATGAACGTTTGGTGACTTTTCATCGTTTATATTCGAATTATCCGATGCGTTCTGGAGATATTTGGAAACGATTTTGTTGTGCTTATCTGTTTACATTGGAGATGTTCGATTTGATGTTATTCTGGATTTTGATTTGTTGCCTGAGTATTATGATGATGACGACTGTCATTTTATGTTTGTCACCTTTAACGTTCTGTGAAGTTCATATTCTACACCATGATTCTTAACCTGATAATCGTTTATGACCACCTTGTTCTAAAACTCGTATGTTGATTTCCCCACTGCTGTGAAGATACTTCTCTGATGAAAATCGCCTCGAGAGTTATACGATTTGTTGGGAACGTTCGTTGTGTATCTTTGTGTGTTTTTGTTTTATTCGTGGAGGAGAATGATGATGGTATTTATTGTTGGAAACTGAATCGTGTCTTATTTTGTGAAAAGAACAGGATATTCTTAGAAATTTCTTTTCGTAATCGTTGTGATCTCTATGAACGTCGTAATGCTAATTGTATTGACTACCACTATGACTATTCCTATGAAATTGATAAATCGTGCCTTTCATGAATACTTGGACAAATTGTCATAGTATGACATATTTGGGTGTTCAGAGACGAAAGAAAAACACGAGACTCATCTTCGTTTTCGGTGTTGAATTTCTATGATGGAAGGGAGCAGTTTGAAGTGAACGGTCTTATCAACTCTATTCATCATAGTTGTACTAATATGTATAGAGTCTTGAAGCAGGAGCCAGACGGAATTTTATGAAGATGTTGGTGACTACATCGGAGATTTCCACGCACAGGAGGAAGGACAACACGAGTGGAATTACAGTGGAGCATTGACTAGGACGGCTTGCTTAGAAGATGGGCAGAGATTTCTTCTGGCCGAAGAACATTCAAGCTACATGGTTTACTTACAATGATCGTGACAGAGAATCGCATTTTGGTTCACGCTTCCGGAAGAAAAATAGAAGAGTTAGACGTTTTGGCAATTGAGGAAGTTTTGTTCGCGACGCGTTAATTTTTGGATTTATTCTTATCCGTACGATTGATTCTACCTATTCTGTTATTCCTTCTGATACGTTTTGATACTCTGATTTGTGATTGTGATCGTCAGTACGAATTTATTATCCATCTCTTTATGAGGCTATTGATACGCGTAATGATTCGATTGGTGCTTCGCTGATTATTAGCAAATTCCTTTGTTCGTTCAGAATTCGGTAGGAGTTGATGAAGATCTATCAATTAGTACTATCTCCGGGTTTCCCTCGTAGGTATATGTGTTTCATGTATCTTTTGTGAGATTTCAACTATCATCTATCATCTGTCATCTGTTACGTATTTGCTTCGTATTCGCTTGATCAGATTTATTATGATTTGTGTTCTGTGGAGAGCCTGGAGCTATCCTTGGTTGTCGGGATCGAGTCATGAGAAACTTTTCGGTTTGTGAAGATTGGTACACCTGTGGACTCTTTTATTGTTTGGAAAGAGCAAGAGTCTTTTGATGTAGACAGTAGTGCTTCTCAGCTCTACTCACTACTGGCAGGTTGTGATTCAGAAGATGAGACTGAAGAATTTGATTTCATGGGCATATGATCTCAGGTACAAAATTGTGTTTTTGGTTGTGATAGAAAATATGCTGAACTTAAAAAATCTTATGATGAAATAGAACCAAAATATAAAGAATGCTATATTCAGGTCCAAGCCTATAAAGGTGCAGTTAAAACATTAGAGCAACAAAAAAATTTGGTTCCAAAAGAATCAATTATCTTATGAAGAGAAAATTAGGGTGTTAGAAAGAGACTTAGAGAATACTAAAAATTTGTTGAAGTTTTCTGAAAAAGAAAAAGCAAAAGTAGATTTAGAAAAACAAGAATTGCAGGTTAAGTTTGATAATGAGGTTGCAAGTCGTAATAAGTGGCAAGAAGGGGCTAAAAGCCTTGAGAAATTAATTAATAGTTCTCAATCCACTAGGTCTAGTAGAGCATTCGGGTATGGAGACTATATAGGGCCAGATGAGGTTTATGACCTTAATGAACCAAGTGTTTTTGACCCTGAACCACCTTTGCAATTTCAAACTCATGTTAAGTATATTAAAGAGGGAGAAATGCACACTGTTTCTCCCACCATTACAGGAACCTTTATGCCAACCTCACCACACCTGGACTTAGTTGAATCACAAATGGAAACTGGCAATAAGTCTACTAACTTACCTGACTCTAGCAATGAATCTAATGACTTTGTATCTAGTTCTTTCAGTGACAAGACATCAGAGACCAATACCAATAGCTTTGCCAGTTGTGATTCAAGTGTCAAGTCTGACTCACTCAAGCCCTCACCCAAGTCTTCTTTCAAGTCTGTTGACTTCTCCCCAAGAGTTGCTGCTGATGAATCCACTTCAAAGACAGCTTCTCTTGAAGACTTATCTTTTAATTCTATGAAAAACAATTCTTTTAAGT
>LBNU01017195.1:184507-198482 GCA_014162995.1 Artemisia annua | reverse complement strand
CCCCCTTAAAATTAAGGGGGCCGCCCAGCTGTAACGGCCAGATTTTCTGTCTTTTAGTGGGGAAAGTTTATTTGGTGAAAAACTAACTGATTTTGGTTAAAAATTTGAATTCATATATTTAGTATGATTTAAACATTTTCTTTTATTACTAAAAGTGTTTTTCAAAAATATATAATATGTTTATATTATTAAATAAACTTTGTAATAATTAATTAAATACCCCTTTGATTATGAGATGTATTAAGCACTTGTTTATTCATACCTTAAGTGATTAAGTTGGATAAAATGATATAAACTAGCTTAATACTTGTTTACGTAGTAATCTTACGTTTAATGATTTTACATTTTGTGATCATCAAAACGTAGAGATATCGAAAAATATAAATAACGTTTTTATGCATTATTTATGTCAACAAAATGGATGAAAGATTGTGAGCCAAAAATGTCAAAAGGAGCAAGGGTGGTCACTTCATGATTTTGTGCCAATCCCATTTTCGAGCTACCGCAAGTTTGTTTCATAGTTTTCAGCTAAGCGGTAGACCTACAAAACTGACATATAAGCCGACGTTGAAAGCATGTCTATTCCACGGTTCCACCAGCTTTGTTTTCCAACAGATTTGTAAATCAATAGTGAAGATCACATTAGTAGGATTATAGTCTAATACCTCGCTGGCTTGTGTTTCAATGACGGGTAAGGCGGTCAAGCTATCTGTGCCTTTCTGGTCTGACCATTTAGCGCTCTTTCGAAGAGAAGTGAATACAAATAGAAAACATCTCCGGGGAAAGCCATATGGCTTGGTGTTTGGCGTTACAATAATGACATTTGTCTATATGCATGCCACAACATGTTTACCGATATCATCATAGATTATTAATGTGCTTGACTAAATTATACGTATAATCCTTTTAACTTGATGTTACCAACCAAGTTCTTTACAGCACTTGCTACAGTTACCATTGCCAAAACGCATGCAAATTTTCTTTAGCCATCACTCTTTTGGAACAAAGGTATTAGCAAACGACAACTTACATATAAATTCAAGAAACATGGACTTTAAAAACCGTAGTACTTCTTTGTTTCCACCATCTTTAAACAGCATCAACCCACTCAGCTCGAACCCTCTTTAACGTCGCTTTTCGAAAAAATAATTGCACGTTTCGTGTTCACTTTTACGTCATTTTCAAAAGCCTAGACATGACCTTTCAATATCAATGATAATCTAATGAACTTAGTCAGCAATGGCATAAACTTAAGCTTTATAATGTTTGTGTTAAAAGGTTGTTTATTTTATAGACTAGTTAGATATAGTATATTGTTTATGGTTTTATGATTAAGCAGCCAAAGATTCACTATATATTGTTTAGCTAACAATTGATTAATATGCGAATTTATGTTATAAACAATGATAAACATAAGTATGGGAAATACCAAATTGCATGTTTTATTTCTTAAGAATGGACATGACCCATGACATTTGGTGATTTTTTATGAACGGTGAAAATATATTAACACCCTAGCAAGAAGCTAGGAGAAAAGGAACCAAACATTACAAAGAAGTAGAAAGAGCGTTGTGAGAGTTGCTAAACCACTCGATTCAATTACGAAACGGTGTTCTATATCTACTCGATATCCAATTAAAAGAAAATAATTTGATATCATTGAGGATAAGCTTTTTACTCTGCCTTTTAAGCTCAAAGACACTGGCATACCTAAATCACCAAAATATAGATTGTAGTTTGAACCACGACATCATATAGAGAAGAGTAGTTCGCCGACATGTTTGAGTGATCGGCTAAGGTGACCACATCTGCAACAAGAGAATTAATTTGAAAGGAAGCGAAATTCGAATTTCACACTAGAAGAACTAGTTATATGAAAGTATGTACAAATTAGTTTCGATTATGTCGGGTTCTGCATTTGGTTTCAGGTTTGGCTTAACCGGATCAAATAAATATCTCTAGAAAATATCTTAAGACGACAACTAAACTTAGTATAGCCGGTTTCGGTACGTTTCCAGTTTGATTCCTTATCGTATCGTTTTGAACCCATTTTTTCAAGCCAGCTAAAAAGGTCTTTTGAACAATAATAATAAGGCAAATTATTGTTCGTAGTACTTGTCCATTGACACCATCTTTCCATTTACCTTTTTTTNGCGTTTCCGTGTATCCTAGGTGTTCACTTTTACGTCATTTTCAAAAGCCTAGACATGACCTTTCAATATCAATGATAATCTAATGAACTTAGTCAGCAATGGCATAAACTTAAGCTTTATAATGTTTGTGTTAAAAGGTTGTTTATTTATAGACTAGTTAGATATAGTATATTGTTTATGGTTTTATGATTAAGCAACCAAAGATTCACTATATATTGTTTAGCTAACACTGATTAATATGCGAATTTATGTTATAAACAATGATAAACATAAGTATGGGAAATACCAAATTGCATGTTTTATTTCTTAAGAATGGACATGACCCATGACATTTGGTGATTTTTTATGAACGGTGAAAATATATTAACACCCTAGCAAGAAGCTAGGAGAAAAGGAACCAAACATTACAAAGAAGTGGAAAGAGCGTTGTGAGAGTTGCTAAACCACTCGATTCAATTACGAAACGGTGTTCTATATCTACTCGATATCCAATTAAAAGAAAATAATATGATATCATTGAGGATAAGCTTTTTTCTCTGCCTTTTAAGCTCAAAGACACTGGCATACCTAAATCACCAAAATATAGATTGTAGTTTGAACCACGACATCATATAGAGAAGAGTAGTTCGCCGACATGTTTGAGTGATCGGCTAAGGTGACCACATCTGCAACAAGAGAATTAATTTGAAAGGAAGCGAAATTCGAATTTCACACTAGAAGAACTAGTTATATGAAAGTATGTACAAATTAGTTTCGATTATGTCGGGTTCTGCATTTGGTTTCAGGTTTGGCTTAACCGGATCAAATAAATATCTCTAGAAAATATCTTAAGACGACAACTAAACTTAGTATAGCCGGTTTCGGTACGTTTCCAGTTTGATTCCTTATCGTATCGTTTTGAACCCATTTTTTCAAGCCAGCTAAAAAGGTCTTTTGAACAATAATAATAAGGCAAATTATTGTTCGTAGTACTTGTCCATTGACACCATCTTTCCATTTACCTTTTTTTTCCCCCTCACTTTAACTTCCTTTTTAGGAAAAAATTTACTTTGCTATGTGTTACATTTTCACATTTGCCCCTATTGAAAGCTAGACCTTGACCTTTTCTGCTGTCAACAATGTTCGTATAAAGGTTGATTAATAATTAAGGTCCGTCGTACTTATTTTTTTTATTTGCACACTCATTGTACAAATATTCAAAGCAAAATATATATATGGTACAACTCTTTTTCTCATAATTTTATGTCTTCATTTCTTTGTTTCAAATCATAATGTAAACCCGAAAGCAAACTATGAAGAAAAGAAAAGAAAAGGGTTACATACCAGAGAAGGGCCGTCTTGTTGATTTCGAAAGCTAGCTATATGTAATATCTTATATAACATTAGTACACATGATTTTAGCTTAGTTTTCTGCATTCTTTCATATAAAAAATAACTACTTGTAAACCTAAACAAGACATTTATAAAAGATATATTGTACGGAGTGTTGTTTTCATATCAACGTAAAGTAACAAATGAAAAAAATAGATGGAACTTTTTTAAAAAGTAACAACTTTATACTATTCGGCACACCGATTATCAGTGTCCAGCATATATATTAAAAGTCCACTGGTTTTTTCATACCGCCAGTCACTAATCAATATCACTTTACCGTTTTCTACAATCCTAACATAATTTTTTTTATTATCAAATATATTTACTAGACTTAGAGGTGTTGATTCTTGACATGACACGAAACACGATTCGAGATTGACATGAAAATAAAGGGGTTAAGTTCGAGGATAAACATAATTTTTTTATTATCAAATAAATTTACTAGACTTAGAGGTGTCGATTTAAGATCGACATGAAAATAAACGGATTGACATGAAATTCTCAATCCCATTACAACCCATCGGCCCGTTTAAAAATAAATGAAAAAAAATACTAAATATTAAATGTTATGTGTTCAATTTCATTATAATAAGATAAAACTATTTTATATCTCTATTTTATGATATATATATATCGTTTTCTGAAATATTTGATAATGGTATATACTTATATATCAAAATATTTATCATGCTGCTTACATCGGTTCTAATATAAAACTTACTACTATTCGTTATGTCGCGTTAAATTATATTCAAATCATAAACGGGTCGACACGACTAACGCATTTAATAAATGTGTTAAGGTTATGGTTGAACTTCTCGACCGGATTAACTAAACAAATCATGTATGGGTTGAGATATTTAAACCCACTAACCAGGACACGACCCAAGTTGCCACCCTAGTATAAGATACTTAGTATTCAAGTAGGTTACTTTAAATGATAATAATAATAATAATAATAATAATAATAATAATAATAATAATAATAATAATAATAATAATAATAATAATAATAATAATATTAATAATAATAATAATAATAATAATAATAATAATAAATGAAAGGCTATAATTCCATTTTTGCCCCAAAAATGAAACCATGATTAAAATTTTTTTCCCCCTCACTTTAACTTCCTTTTTAGGTAAAAATTTACTTTGCTATGTGTTACATTTTCAAATTTGCCCCTATTGAAAGCTAGACCTTGACCTTTTCTGCTGTCAACAATGTTCGTATAAAGGTTGATTAATAATTAAGGTCCGTCATACTTATTTTTTTTATTTGCACACTCATTGTACAAATATTCAAAGCAAGATATATATATGGTACAACTCTTTTTCTCATAATTTTATGTCTTCATTTCTTTGTTTCAAATCATAATGTAAACCCGAAAGCAAACTATGAAGAAAAGAAAAGAAAAGGGTTACGTACCAGAGAAGGGCCGTCTTGTTGATTTCGAAAGCTAGCTATCTGTAATATCTTATATAACATTAGTACACATGATTTTAGATTAGTTTTCTGCATTCTTTCATATAAAAAATAACTACTTGTAAACCTAAACAAGACATTTATAAAAGATATATTGTACGGAGCGTTGTTTTCATATCAACGTAATAAAAGTAACAAATGAAAAAGGGGTGAGTTAGCCACACCCTCCTTAAGCCACACCCTCCCTATGATTGATGCTTCTGCCGGTTGTACGGTATGCTTCACGGGTTGTACTGTTTGACCAAAATAGGTGGACCCCCCATGGTAGGGAGGGTGTGGTTATTGCATCCAATGAAAAAAATAGATGGAACTTTTTTAAAAAGTAACAACTTTATACTATTCGGCACACCGATTATCAGTGTCCAGCATATATATTAAAAGTCCACTGGTTTTTTCATACCGCCAGTCACTAATCAATATCACTTTACCGTTTTCTACAATCCTAACATAATTTTTTTTATTATCAAATATATTTACTAGACTTAGAGGTGTCGATTTTTGACATGACACGAAACACGATTCGAGATTGACATGAAAATAAAGGGGTTAAGTTCGAGGATAAACATAATTTTTTTATTATCAAATAAATTTACTAGACTTAGAGGTGTCGATTTAAGATCGACATGAAAATAAACGGATTGACATGAAATTCTCAATCCCATTACAACCCATCGGCCCGTTTAAAAATAAATTAAAAAAAATACTAAATATTAAATGTTATGTGTTCAATTTCATTATAATAAGATAAAACTATTTTATATCTCTATTTTATGATATATATATCGTTTTCTGAAATATTTGATAATGGTATATACTTATATATCAAAATATTTATCATGCTGCTTACACCGGTTCTAATATAAAACTTACTACTATTCGTTATGTCACGTTAAATTATATTCAAATCATAAACGGGTCAACACGACTAACACATTTAATAAATGTGTTAAGGTTATGGTTGAACTTCTCGACCGGATTAACTAAACAAATCATGTATTCGTTGAGATATTTAAACCCGCTAACCCGGACACGACCCAAGTTGCCACCCTAGTATAAGATACTTAGTATTCAAGTAGGTTACTTTAAATGATAATAATAATAATAATAATAATAATAATAATAATAATAATAAATGAAAGGCTATAATTCCATTTTTGCCCCAAAAATAAAACCATGATTAAAGGTTTGCCAAAAAAAAGTGACTTTCACATTTGCCTCATTCAAAATTATTCAAAATTATGTGACTTGAACGACTCAACCAAAAAAATTGACACGTATCCCCCTTTCAAATATCTAAAGTATAAACGATGTGTAAACTATGAGACATTTAGAGATAATTTAATGCATCTAATGAATTTAGAGATAATATAGTGTTGGCTGTTCAAAAGCTTAATTAGAGTGGGTATACGAAAGAAAATAATATAGTGTTAGTTGTTTCAAAGTTAATTAAATATTCAAAAACCAACATCACCAGCACCCACCACCACTACCGCCCACCTCCATCTTTAACTTTTCCCCGAATGTCTAGTTCGTACGTACGTATTTCATAATCAATGATGTTAGATAATCATTATCAAATGCCAAGTTAAGCTTGTATGTGTGATATCAACTTTATATCAGTTACGACTTCTTACCAAAAGCCTAAAATACACGATGTGATGTAAATAAAGCGTATTTCATGGTAAATAAAGCGTATTTCATGGACCCTTTAAAGTGATACCGCATGATGTGTTTTATTGTGCCTTTTGGTTGATAGTTTAGTTTACCATTAGCATTGTAAAAGTTTCTTTTCTTTTTAGATCTCAAGTAGTAGCTGAAATTCGAAACACAAACCTCAACAATTTTAAGTTGGGTTTTACTAATCTCTGCCCACTGGACAAAGGATTAAGCGCAATTAATGAAGACAAAATTTCTTTCTAAATCAAAAAATGCATTAATAAACATTTATTCATCTTTAAAATTGCCGTAATTGATCATTATTTTGATATAATTAACTCCAACATTCCTTATATATATAACTAATCCTTTGCCCAGTTGGCAGAGATTAGCAAAACCCTTTTAAGTAAACTTAGTTTCTTTAGATAACTTATAACTACAAAAATTTTAAAATTTTAAACCAGCTAGACGAATACCCGTGCAAAGTGACGGTATATAACGATAAATAATTATACTTACGAACTTGTGATTCTGGTATGATTCTTGATGCAACACTTACAGGTTCAATTTGTAGTCATTTTTTTAATTATTTATTTTCGTGTGATAAAAAAACTTCCATTCAAAATTGGTAAACCATAGATGTGTTTAGAAAATTAAAAACCGTGTATTATTAAAAAGTTTTCATTTCTATTTAAAAGTTTACATTCAAATTAATTAACCGTGTAACTGGCTTTTTTAAGTTTACATTGTTTGTCTAAGTTGTCATTTAAAATTAAAGTTTAAGAAGCATTAAAGCGTATTAATAAAGGTAATTTAGAGAAACCATTTTACTTATTTTTAAACATTTTTAAGTTTTCAAGATTGAACATATATGTTTTATAAATAGTATAGATATGAACTACTACTAGTTACATCAATTGTACTTTGGGCTCCATGTCTAAGACACTAACTTCCTTTAAAAAAATTTGTTCACCAGACATCAACAATTATAACTTAACATTGCAGCTGAAGAAACATAAAGTCGATTTCATAAGAGGAAGGCTTGTACCTAGCGATATTCTTGTATTATCCAAACGATAAGGTCATGGTTTCAAGTTCTGTATGTGTCTATTGTGTTGTGTCGTTGTAATGTATATAATGTAAGTGTGTGTTCATTCTAAAGAAAGCCGATTTTCATAGTTGTGAATTCAATGATTTATTGAGGAGGTGGTATGCTATGTTTATGGTTAGTAGACGCACGCAAATTACAAGAATTTCATCCCTAAAAAGATAATAATAAGTGACCGTATAGTTTCATATGATTTATGATTATCTAACCGCGTGTTTTTATTAAATGTTAGGAACGTGCAGTTACACTTGTAATTAAATAAGTTTGTTCTGCCTTTCAATGACGTAATTAGGCCCTTTTTGGTTCGAGTACTAATCAACGTGTTAGTTCGATTAGTTTTTGGTCTTTGACCGACTAAAGTATGCATCCAAAGTTCGGGAAGGTACTAGTCGATGTTAAAGCTTAATAATATTAGGTTATGGAATTTTAATATTTATAATGTCACATTCATACAGGCTTTAATTATAAGCTTTTAGAAGATTTTCAAAAAAAGTATCACTTTGGCCACACTGATTTTGTTTTTAAAGTTTAATTAGTTATCACTAACAAGTAACCTATACCTAAAAGTAAAATTATGTGCATACAAATCCAATGGAACTTGACATGCAATAATAAGGTATTAGCCTCAGTTGTGTCTTCAAGAAAATTAGAATTTGGTGGCTTGTAAAAAGAGTAACTAAAGGTGGAGCTGGTTTAAAATCATATGCTACTTAACTTATAAGCTTTAATACACTTTGTCTAAATCTTTTATATAATAAAACAAAACCTCAAGTGGGGACTTTTCCATTTCAAAAAAACTAAACCATACCTTATTTAGTAATAATATTATTTAGAAAAAAAGATTATTTTCTTATTAGATAATATTTTATATTTATCCATAACACAAGTAGAAGATAAATACAAAAGATATAGATAAGATGCAATTAACAATAGGATTAAAATTTTTAAATAATTATCTTTAATAATAAAAAACTATAATTAAACATCATAAATCAAACAAAACAAAGATTAAATTATTTGTTTTTTAATAAATAAAAATATATGATTCAAAAAATTTTAAAAAAACCCCGCGCGTGCGCGGGCATTATAACTAGATAGTCACTAAAGCAGAAACTCAGATCTAGTGACAGTTTCCGTTGTATCACTAACTTTGTTGTCACGAAAGATGACTAATTATTTTAATGGGTAGATGAAGCAAAAGATTTTCTTTGAAATATCAATGGTTGTCCCAAACTTCGAACCAAGTAGCCAAGTAGGTATGAACGTAAACTTTGACCTTTGCCTTCCCCATTGTAGGCTTTGTATGCTTATTGACCAAGGAATCATCTAATTATTTCAATGGAAGTAACCAAGGTTTTCAAGATCGGGATCCTACCAAAGATCGTTTTCGTCTTTGCAAGATCGTGATCGTAAGATTAGATCGGGATCTTAAGATCCTACTATAATGTCATTTTCTTAATAGTTTTTGTAATATTATACAAATTTACAAATTATTATATATTATAAACATAAAATTATATGAATGCTTCATCGAAATATTGCCCTAAATTATAATTATGAAATATTTAATAAGATTAATATGTTGTTTTTTAAATACTACAAAAAATAATCCAGAAAATTGCAGTTTTTTAGTTTGTTATCCGAGAAAAGTAGGATCGGATCGGATTAGATCTTAAAATCCTATGTTCAAGATCCGGATCCTATAAGATATTAAGCTTTCAAAGATCCTATGTAAGATCAGGATCGTTTTTGCTTTACAGTATCGTAAAATCGTAAGATCCTAAGATCAAGATCGGGATCCTGACAACCATGGAAGTAACATTTACGCATAGTATTAATTTGACGAATATCTATGCAAAGCGATGGTGTATAGTGGCAAATAATTATACTTGTGAGATTGTGATTCTGATTCGACCATTGATGTAAAGCGCGTGTTTTTAAAAATTATATAGTGGGTGTTTTTTAAAAATTGTCAAGTTTAAAATTGATAAAGAAATATGTAAATTGCCAAGTTTTTAAAAAGTTGACAAATTTAAAACTTTATAAAAAAAAAGTTGTATCTGCCGAATTTAAGGGTACTTAACAGTAATTTAGCCTAAATAGATTAATTTAAGTTTTTTTTTTTTTTTTTTTTTTTTTTTTTTTTTTTTTTTTTTTTTTTTTTTTTTNAACAACAAATGTATTTGATATGACAAAACGCCAATTTCCAAAATTTTCAATACAACCCACCATAATTCAAACAACAAAGCCAACCGCAAACCCAATCCTCACATTCTCAAGTCGATCCCGAAGCTACGTCTCCCTCAAAGCTCGAAAGTCGAGGTTAACGTATGTCAAAAAAATCCAAAGAATTCAAAGAACCCGAACCCTATGATGAAAGAAATCCCGACGTGACTGGGACGGCATTACGTTGGTTACCGGCTGAGGAAATACTACTTGCCTCGTGTTACGTTTCGTTTTCGAGGATCTAAATGACAGAGTTTCAAAAAAGTGCAATACGTTTTGGTATAGGGTTATGACAAGTTCAATCGGAAAAATTTTCAACCATGCAATAAGGATATGATAACAAGAAAGTGTCATACATTGAAAGGAAATTGCCGAAAGTTCAATGCGGTTTTCAAACGTGCTAAACGTTTGGCAAAAATTGGGAAAATGAAATGGATTATTAATTATATGAGATAGGCTAGAACAATGTAAGCATAAAGGTGTTTCGTTTGCTCAAGAGGAAGCGTGGGACATTTTGAAATCCCATGCAAAATGAGACGCGTAAGAACTGGTTGATTTAATCGGAGAAGTCCGCAGGGAAAGCCACGGGGAGCTATTCGATGATGATGCACGAACACGTCCGGGCAGCAAACCACGCGCCGAAAAAAAAACAAAAATCCGATACCACGAAGAGCACTGGGGGAAGTTTGTCAAGCCAATTCGGGGACTTTATGTCATCCGAGCTTCCTCTCAAACAGGAAGCGGCCCAAGAGGCGTACGAGGCCGCCAAAGGGAAAGACCGTACGATAATTTGTTTGGAAGAGTTTAAATTTCCCGATCTTAGCACGAAGGAGATGGATGATGACGTTGCGTATTGGATCAAATTGGAAAAGAAGAAAATCAAAGAAAAATATAAGTTGCACCGCTCCGAATAGTTTTATTTTATCTTTGTATTGTATTTTTATTTCGTAATTTTTTTAGGGGTTTTTGTATATATATATCCTTCTGAAAATGTATAATTGCATATATATCCAAAGCATGCATAAAATATCATTGTACTATGTGTATCAAAAACTTGTACAAAGGATATATACGCAATTATTCACTTTGAGAGGGATATATATGCAATTCTGCAATTTTTTATGTACTCGTAGTAGTTTTTTCAATTCGTAGGTTTATTTTTGTATTTTTTACGTCGTAATATATTTTTATTTGTAACGCTTTTGTTTCGTATAATTCTTAACTTTATTAATGAAGTATTAGGTTGTTTAATGAATAAATTGTTGAGGGGTTAATTTGTAAGTTGTAATATCTTAAAACGTGGGTCTCAAAGAGGTGGTGTTATTTGGTGTTATGATAACGAGTGATTGTTTTGGTGCTAAATATTTGGTGTTGAAATGATGTGACGCTGAGTTGACGGCACTTTTTGTGTGTTAAAATGTTATTATACAACTGCTCAAAGAGATTTACAAGAGTAGAGATTCACTATAAATTCAAAACAAGTTTTGTGCTAAATTTTAAAACTAGAAATGGAACATTTTCTTTTTCAGCAGATAGAATAAAGTTCGATCACTGAAATGATTCCCATATCAGAAAAGAAGAAAAATAATACTTCTATGCAGCTGTTAATAAAGTTCTCTAAATAAAATTAGGGGTGCTTGGTGGTAGGGGTGGCAATTTCTGACCTGACACGAAACCCGACCTGAAACCGACACGAAAATTAATAGGTTCGGGTTGAGATAAATAGGTTTCGGGTTAGGTCTGGGTCGACATATTTAACCCGTTTATTAAACAGGTCAGGTTCGGGTTAGGAATAAAATAAACAGGTCGACCGCTAACCTGTTAAATGGGTTCTACGGGTCGACCGCTAACCTGTTTAACCCGTTTAACTCGTGTAATGTGCTAACTTTTGTATATAAAATGGGTTAAATGGGTCAACCCGAAACCCGTTTAACATATTCAACATGTGTAACCTATTTAACCTGTCATCCCAAGTATATATACGGGTTAAATGGGTCAGGTTCGGGTTACATGTAGACAGGTTAGGGTTGACGTAGCTGACCCGATGATTTAAATGGGTCAGGTTTGGGTTGAGGTTCTCTGACCCGCCAACCTTGTTGGGTTATAAAGTCAAAGTACTGCTGAAATAATCAAAGTGCTGTTCAAAGTACTGCTGTTGATTAAAGTACTGCTGTTTATCAAGGTGCTGTTCGTTGACTAAATCAAAGTACTGCTAGATAAAGATAAAGACTAAATCGTTTGAAGATAAAGACTAAAGTGTTATTTTAGAATGTATTGTGTATATCTAGAATATTCTATTAGTTAGGGATTGTATACTTGTCGTTCAAGTATTGTAAACCGACTAGGGTTTTCCTTGTGCCTATAAAAGGATCCCTAAGTCATTGTTATTAGTTAGAGAGTTTTAGAGAAGATAAAGTTCGATAAACTTTATTTAGGGTTGTGAATCTGTATTCATTAAGCAGGTTCAAGGTGATAATATAAAGTATTCAAGTTTGTTATTCTTCTTAGCTTTGTTAAGTAATTCCACATACTTAATAGAGTAATTCAGTGTTTCATTGTTAGTAGATTAGGATTTATCCAAGGCTACTAAACTTTAACAAGCTATATAAATAGTTTGATCAGAAGTACAACGATCAAACAAGTGGTATCAGAGCTTGTGTGAAAACTCTGATTAAGAAGAAACCCTATACCTTAATCAACTCAACAAAGATGTCAACGTCCGAAACACCTCAGATGACTTCCATCACTACAGTTCGCATTCCTACTGTCAAGAAGGGAGAGTATGATCTATGGAGCATGAAGATGAGGCAGTACATTGCTATGACTGATTCCTCTCTCTGGGATATCATTGTCAATGGCAACCAAGTCTTAGAAGAACCTGTGCATGTTGAAGGCCAACCAAAACCACCTAAACCGACTCTACCAGCTGCTGTCAAGAAGGCTCAAGACAAGGTTCTCAACATACTGCTGTCTGCCATACCTGACAGTCATCTACTTAAGTTTCATAATGCTCAGGATGCAAAACAGTTGTGGGCTGCTATCAAGACCAGATTTGGAGGCAATGAAGCTTCCAAGAAGATGCATACCAGTTTGTTGAAGCAGCAGTTTGAAACCTTTGCTGTTGGAGAAAGAGAAGGCCTTGACTCGGCTTATGAAAGATTTCAAAATCTTCTAAGCATGCTAGAAATTCATAATGTCTCAGTATCTTCTGAAGATGCAAACTTGAAGTTTCTAAGAAGTTTGCCATCTACCTGGCATGTTATTGCTACCATGATCAGAGGTCAACCCAGCTTGTCTACCATGGACTTTGATGATCTCTACAATACTTTAAAGGTATATGAGCAAGAAACAACTGGGAAAACTAGTTCAGTCTCACACAACATTGCTTTTGTGTCATCTACCAAAACAAGCAGTCCTTCTACCAAAAGTACTGCTTATCATTCACAAAGTACTGTTGGTGAAACAACTGTGCTTTCTACACCTAGTAGAGATTTTCCCACTCAATCAGCTTCACCAACAGTCAACTGTGATGAAGTTGTATGCTCATTCTTTGCTCAACAAGCCACTCTACCTGTTACCTATGAAGAAGATTTGTTGCAGATTGAAGAAGATTCTTTGGAAGAAATTGATATCAGATGGCAAGTAGCTATGATCACTGCAAGAATTAAAAAATTCATGAAGAAGACAGGAAGGGGAATTGATTTCAAAGCCAAACAGGGAATTGCATTTGACAAGTCAAAAATTGAGTGCTTTAATTGTCAAAAGACTGGTCACTTTGCAAGGGAATGTAGGTTTGCTAAATACCAAGCAAACAAGATGGCTGAGAAACCTAAACTAGAACTCAAGGAGCTTCCAGACTCTAAACCAAAAGCTTTGGTGGCTCAAGAAAACCTTTCTGAGGTTGACTGGAGTAATGAATTTGATGATGAACCAGTAACTTTCTGCATGACTGCCATGGAGGAATTTGACTGG
>LBNU01017195.1:166106-178263 GCA_014162995.1 Artemisia annua | reverse complement strand
CTGATGTGATAATCAAATCCGTTTATAGTTTACAATTTACTAAAAATTGTATGGTCTCAACTCACCATATCTGAAATATGTGAAGAGTTGACTAGCCCACAAGAAAAATGGCTTGTGGTAAAGGCAGTGGAAAATCCATTTATGGTAATTAGTTCACCATGGTTGAAATCAAAGAACTAGCTAGTCCATAAGCAAACGGCTTTTGGTAAAGACTACTCAAATCCGTTGATAGCTGATAACTTGCTAAAAGTTATATGGTTATTAATGTACCATGGTTTAACTAACTGAAACATTAGCTACTCCAGAGTTAATGGCTTTGGTAAAGAGACATCAAAATCCATTAATTTTCAATGATTCACCTCTCACAGGAGTTTACACACCTGGAAGTGATGAGAATAAAACTTATCTTTTGAATTATTTTCTATGATTATGACTATGCACCTATGACGTAATTACCCCGAATTAGACTTCCGCTGCTCATAAAATATTCGGGGTGTTACACCCATACCTTTAAGTCTGTTTTCTCACGTTTTTGTCTGTTTTTTTACGTTTTCGTCTATTTTTTAACGTTTTCATCCGTTTTTATGTTTTCGTCAGTTTTCTTACTTTTTTGTTCGTTTCTTACGTTTTCTTACATTTTCGTCCATTTTCTTACATTATCTTACGTTTACTTACGTTTTCACATTTTCTTACATAGATAACATGTAACACCCCCAAAATTTGGTACAGCGGAAGACTATTCAAGCTTTCGGGGTGCTACGGGGATTGGTATCCAACACAAGTCATAATAGAATGAGATAAAGTAAACATAAATAAAAACACATCCAAACGGGGTTTTAAAGTTTACATTCATCCCGGTTTACCAAAGTAAGGCCCAAAAGAAATAAAAGTAGGTCCCCAATTACATATCAGAGTTATTAGAAAATAGATCCTTAAACCAGATTGCCGTGCCAAGCCTTCCAAGCATGCATCTCCCATCAATCTTAATTACCTGAGAAAACACGCTAAAAGTCAGCTTTCACTGGTGAGATCATAGGTTTAAACAGCATTAAACATAGTGGACTTATTTGCTAAAACCCTTGCTACGCTAGAATAGCTCTAATATAAACTACGGATAACCTCCGTTCCATCACTATCCTATAGGTGCACACTATAGCCAAAATAATATCATCCTAAGGGAGCTATGCTACAACCTTAGGGATTCACCAAATATATCATCCTAAGGAGCCATGCTACAACTTTAGGGATTCACCAAATCAAAATCAATATCATCCTAAGGGAGCCACGCTACAACCTTAGGGATTCACCAAATATATCATCCTAAAGGAGCCATGCTACAACTTTAGGGATTCACAAGAGCATCTTAGTCTATATGCATAGCAAGTATTTAAAACAAACAGCATAATACAGTCCACATAAAACAATTTGCACGTTTTCTCACCCCAAGTGTTGAAAAAAAAGTTCAAGAGTAAAAGTGAGGCTATGACTCACCTCAAGTCCAGAAATCAGCAAAAGAAATTGGTAGTGGTAAGATGTATCACAACTCAAAAGACAGCAACTACGGACTCGGCACTTCCTAACAATATAAAATCGTTTCAGGATCATTTCCTCAAAAATCAAATATTCCCAATCCCGAACGTATCCATTTTTACTTTCCAAAAATCCATTTCTCGTATCGTTAGTATCGAGTTGGTGTTTGGTATCCATGCGGGTGTAGGGTCGACACAACTCAAATAAGAAGTCACAACCAAAAGATGTAATAAAAGAAATCTACGGGTCTAATATTAGTCCAATATATTACTTAAATAAGCCATCGAAGTTTATCAAATCCGTCAACTTGATAATCCTCCATAATTTATTTACCTAATATATTCTTCCAGAATTATACCCAAAACCTACAACACATAGCACATAGAATTCTACATGATAAGCTTTTGGGTCTACTTAAGTTTCATAAATAGATTTCCGAAACTTATCGAATTCGTCAACTCGATAAACTTCATAAATTATTTATCGACTTATTATCCCCAAACTCCTACCACGACCTAAGGCGTCGTAGGATATAATATCCGATAATAACCCTTCCTATATAACTATGTAAGTCCTATTTAATCCGTCGACTAAATAAGTTAAATAGTTATTTAGATCGGGTGTATTAGCGCTACACATCCGTGACTAACATAAATAGTCAACGAAATAAAATGGGCGAACTTGGATTTAAGTGCCCTCAAATATCTTATAACTCGCAACGTCTCGTTTTATTTCCAAATGCTCATTAATATTTCGCAAAACAATCGCTTATTAACTCGTTTATTTACTTTATACGATAAAAGTATAATAAGGTTTCCGACAATATTATACTAAATTAATAGTCTAATACTTATCGTTAACTTTATTACTTTCGTTCTCGTGATTTCTTATTTATTATATACACATTCGTACATATATATTTATATATACTCACGTTTACATGTATATATATATATATATGTATATACATAACGAATGTTTATATTGATATATAAGTTATTACGAGTTTTTATACTTTGTTCGAGTTATAAAATATGTAAGTCACAAGTCCGAGTCATCACTTCTCGGTCCATTGTCCAAATCCAATGTTAAGGCGGTTGTCGAAATCAACCATTGACTAAAAAGTCAAGGTGACCTCGACGTCGCTCAAAGTCCACATGTCCATACAATAATCAAGATAATCCCCGTCAAATTCCAAAACCAATCCACTCAAACAAACTACAAGCACCGGGTCCGACTACGGTACCCAACTAACCTATCTCCGTCATTCTAATTGCCGTATCAAACTTCCTTATTACTCCTTTCGGCCACAAATGGAACAACAACAACAATAACGTCACAACAATAAATAATAACAAGAACATCAAGCCACGCATAACCTCGGGTCGACTTACCAAGTCAAAACCTCGTGCCGAGAGACTCACTTGAGTCTCGGCTGCAACCCAAGCCACGTGGGCCCCACCCGAGACCACCATGGTCTCGGCTAGCTCATATGAGCTCGGTACCAACCAAACCGAACCCCACGGTCTTGGTAACACAATAACAACAACAAAAGGTCATCAAATCCGAGCCAAAACCCTAACATTCAACACCCTTGCTATTACTATCACGAGGTCAAAACTATCAAAAAGGGAGCCACAAGGCTCGAACCACATCAAGCCGAGAGCCTAGGCTCTCGGTTTCAAGTCGTCACCCATAAAGAAATCATAAACTCGGATACCAAACGAGTTTTTATCATCAAAACTTCATTTCCCATTAGTTTAAAATGAAACCCAACAATAAAAACCCATGTTCACATGGATTGGAGCTCGAATCAAGGCACACGGGATGAACTCGTGGCCACTCACCTTCCAAACGGCTTCAAAACGTGATTTCTTTAAAAACCCAACAAGATTAGACGAAAATGGTGATGTTTAAGTGGTTGTGATGATTCGTACGTGGTGTAAAAGTAGGTTTTAGGGCGCGTGATTTATGTCAAAAGATAGATCAGAACAAGGTGGTGATGATGGTGGTGTTAGTTTGTTTAGGAGGGGGCGGTGGCGGCGGTGATGGTGTTTTAAGGTGGCGGTGGTGATGGTGAAAGAGAGAGAGAGATGAGAGGATGAAGATGAGGTGAGGTTGTGTTTGTGTGTGTGTGTGGGTCGGTCCACAAGGACGATTTTATGTAATTTAATAAAAAAAATGATATTAATAATAATAATATTAGTAATGTGGTGTAGGGTGGCTAGGAGTGGATCACCCGAGCCAAACCCGTAGACTTATTTAAAACGAACCAACTCTCTCTCGAACCGAGATCATTCCCAATTATTTAATTTCTCACGATACGTCCCATAAATATAACATAACCGAACCAACATTTTAAATGTATATATTTTGTTAGGCTATCCTAGTGCCGGAGTCAACGTAGTGCTTAAAAATAATCTCACCAATAAATCACCACATATATTCCATATAAATTTAATATTCCAATACGAATTCCATAGAAATGACGAATTTTAGGAATCACGATTTAAAGTTTACAACTTATCGCGAATAGACTTATAATTATTTCAAAGTCATTAAATTTAAAGTAATGCGGGTTTTTAAATAGCTCCCTATTTTGCCTGTTGTCACATCCTCCCTGCCTTAGAAGAAACCCGTCCCGGGTTTCTCTCGGAACAAATCATCTACGAAGTGAAAAGCTTCGGATATCTTTTTCGAAACTCATCCTCACGTTCCCACGTAAATTCCGGGCCATGACGGGAATTCCAACGAACCTTGATGAGCGGGATGCGACTACGCTTGAGTCGCTTAATCTCTCGATCCAAAATCTCAATCGGTTCTTCAACAAAGTTCAATTTCTCATCAACACGAATATCTTTCATCGGTATCACCGGTGTTTCATCAGAAAGACACTTCTTCAAATTACTCACATGAAATACATCGTGAACCTTGCTTAGTTCCTGTGGTAACTCCAACCGATAAGCTACGGGCCCGATTCTTTCCAAAATAAGAAACGGTCCAATGTAGCGGGGGTTAAGTTTCCCACGTTTTCCGAAACGTATCACTCCCTTCCAAGGTGAGACTTTCAGCATCACTTTGTCTCCAACCTGGAACTCCAGGGGTTTACGTCTCTGATCGGCGTAACTTTTCTGCCTATCCCTAGCTGCTTGTAATCGATCACGAATCTGAGTCACCTTCTCAGTAGTTTCCAATATAAGCTCGGGGCCGGTAAGTTGGCTATCTCCAACCTCAGCCCAAGCAATAGGCGAACGGCATTTACGACCATATAAGGCTTCGAATGGTGCAGCCATAAGACTTGTATGGTAGCTATTGTTATAGGAGAATTCCGCAAGGGGTAGGTACTTCTCCCAGCCTTTACCAAAGTCTATTATGCATGCACGTAACATATCCTCTAAAGTTTGAATGGTTCTCTCACTTTGTCCATCGGTTTGGGGGTGATATGCAGTACTCATATCTAGTCTCGTCCCCAAAGCGGTTTGAAGTGATCGCCATAAAGCTGACGTGAAACGGCTGTCGCGATCAGAAATAATCGATATCGGAACACCATGACGAGAAATAATTTCCTTCACATACAACCTCGCAAGCTTGTCGATGCTATCATCTTCACTAATTGCCAGAAAATGAGCAGACTTAGTCAAACGATCCACAATTACCCAGATAGCGTCACAACCGCTAGCTGTCTTTGGTAATTTGGTGATGAAATCCATCGTAATCCGCTCCCACTTCCACACCGGAAGTTCTGGCTGCGTCAGTAATCCTGACGGTCTCTGATGTTCTGCTTTAACCTTCGAACACGTCAAACACTTGCTAACGTATAATGCTATATCCGCCTTCATGTTTGGCCACCAATATAACTTCTTCAGATCCTGGTACATCTTGTCAGAGCCAGGATGGATAGAATATTTTGACTTATGCGACTCATGCATAATCAACTCGCGAATTTCTCCATACAATGGTACCCAAATTCGGTCTCCATAACATAACATTCCATCAGAACGTTTAACAAATCCCTTCTCGTTTTCCGCCATCCCAAATATATTCTCGGCAGGTCGGTTTTCTGCCTTCAACGCTTCCGTTTGAGCTTCTAGTATTTGAGATGGTAGCGGCGACACGATAGTCATTCCCAATGACCTAACTCGTAACGGTGGTATTCTCTCCTTCCGACTAAGAGCATCAGCAACGACGTTTGCTTTACCGGGATGATAGCGAATTTCGCAATCATAGTCGCTTAGCAGCTCAATCCAACGTCGCTGTCTCATGTTAAGCTCTTTTTGGTTCAGGATGTGTTGTAGACTTTTGTGATCAGTGAATACAACACACTTGGTCCCATACAAATAATGTCTCCATATCCTTAAGGCGAAAACCACAGCACCTAACTCCAAATCGTGGGTGGTGTAGTTATTCTCGTGCTTCTTGAGCTGTCGAGAAGCATAAGCTATCACCTTCTCTCGTTGCATTAAAACCGCTCCCAACCCTTTATGAGAAGCGTCACAATAGACAACGAAATCTTCGCTACCTTCAGGCAATGCCAAGATAGGAGCACTACACAACATCTTCTTGAGCAATTGAAATGCTTCCTCTTCCTTATCTCCCCATTCGTATTTAACATTCTTTTGAGTCAACTTGGTTAGCGGCTTGGCTATCTTCGAAAATCCCTCAATGAATCTTCGGTAGTAACCGGCTAAACCCAAAAATTGACGAACTTCCGTCGGGGTTGTCGGTGCAGCCCAATCTTTAATAGCTTCAATCTTAGCGGGATCTACATGAACTCCTTGACTATCAATCACATGACCCAAGAATTGTACCGTCGGAATCCAAAATTCGCATTTAGAGAACTTGGCATACAGCTTCTCCCTCCTGAGCAATTCTAAGATGAGTCTTAGATGCTCCTCATGCTCTTTCTCACTCTTCGAGTAGATTAAAATATCGTCGATGAACACGATCACAAACTTGTCTAAGTAAGGCTTACACACCCGATTCATGAGATCCATGAATACCGCCGGTGCGTTAGTCAACCCAAACGGCATCACCTGGAACTCGTAATGCCCGTAACGGGTTCTAAAAGCCGTTTTCGGAATATCTTCCTCGCGAACTCTAAGTTGATGATACCCCGATCTCAGATCGATCTTCGAATACACACTCGATCCTTGGAGTTGATCGAACAAGTCATCGATTCTAGGTAGCGGGTATCTATTCTTTACCGTTAACTTGTTCAGTTCACGATAGTCAATACACATACGGAAGGATCCATCCTTCTTCTTCACGAATAAAACTGGGGCTCCCCAAGGTGAAGAGCTTGGTCGTATGAATCCTTTTTCGGCTAACTCCGCCAATTGTTTCGACAACTCTTCTAGTTCAGCTGGTGCAAGTCGATAAGGTGCCCGTGCCACGGGTGCAGCACCAGGTACCAACTCGATTTGAAACTCCACTTGTCTAGTGGGCGGGATTCCCGGCAGATCGTCGGGAAACACATCCGGGAAATCACGAACGATGGGCACATCTTCAATGCGCTTTTCTTCCTTCTCCTTCCCCCCTTTCGCAGATATTTGAGCTAAGAAAAGGTAACATCCTTTTTCCATTAGCTTCGGTATCTTAGTGCAAGATATGACCGCTAATCTGGATGGACTCCTCAACCCTTTTCTATCTCCTTGTATATTTAAAATCTCCTTGCCGTAAGGCACACGCACAATCTTCTCATCACAAAGTATGTGAGCATGATACTTTGATAACCAATCCATACCAACGATGACATCGAAACTTCCTAACGTGACGGGTAAAAGGTCTATGTTGAAAGGGCGATTCAAGAAATTCAATGTGCAGCCGCGAATGATGGTTTTAATCCTTTCTATTTTTCCGTTAGCTAACTCTACATCATATTCAATTCCTAAGGCCATCGGGGGTTTTTCTAATAGGGGTGCAAATGTAGTGGACACAAAACTTCTATCGGCACCAGTATCAAATAGTATGGAAGCATAGCGATTATTGAGAAGGAACGTACCAGTAACGACGTTCGGGTCTTCTCCTCTCTCGTCTCCCAGTGCATACACTCTCCCTTGTGCAGCTCCTGCTTCCACACGTTGGCCCTCATTGTCCTGACGTCCACGATTTCCTCTAGCCCCATGGTTTCCACGATTGTACCCATTACCACCCGATCCTTGATCTCCTCGGTTCCAAGATTCTCTACACTCATTCCTATAGTGTCCCTTCTTTCCACATCCAAAACAAGTAACACTCGCCTTACTCCAAGCTTCAGGAGCAGCTTGCACCATAGCAAGGGGTCGAGCCCTGCAATCCCTAGCTACGTGTCCTTTCTTTGAGCAATTCTGACACATCACCTCACATCGTCCATGATGATTCGTGTAACAACGACCACACCTGGGTGCATCACCGTTTTGATTCTTCTTATTCCCATCCCCCATTGCATAAGCCTTAGCAACATCTTGTCGCTTGTTACGGTGATCATTACCCTTAGAGTGATGGTCCCTTTTCCTCTTTCCATTCTTTTCATTCTTTTCCTTTCCAGCTTCTGCCAATGCCAACGAGTCCATCAATTGTTGAGCAATTGTGATAGCCTCACGAACACTTGTAGGCCTAGCAGCAATCACGTCGTTCCTTGTAGCCACAGGCAACCCATCGGTATATCGCTCAATCCTTTGAGCCTCAGTCTTAACCATATCCGGGCAAAGCAAGGATAACTCCTGGTAACGACGATTGTAAGCCATCATGTCGGTACCCTTCACTTTGTGGTTCCAAAATTCAATCTCCAACTTCTTAACCTCATTCCTTGGGCAGTAAGTCTGAATCAGCAAGGACTTAAATTGTTCCCAAGTCATGGCATAGGCCACATCACTCCCAACCGAATTTCGGTAATTGTTCCACCAAGTTAACGCTTCATCCTTGAAGGTAAAAGAAGCAAACTTTACCTTCGCATTCTCCGCGCAGTTACTGACAGTGAACACTGACTCAGTTTTCTCTATCCACCTGACCAAGTAAACCACTCCTTCAGTTCCACCAAACTCAATGGGTCCGCAGATTCGAAACTCCTTGTAGTTACACCCATTAGTACGAACAGGTGGAAAAGTTCCAGCAGAGTTGTTGGAATGATTCGACTCAGCTAGCAGCTCAGCAACTCGTTGCTCCACAAGTTGGTTGATCATAGCTTGGTCCACAGTAGGTGCATTCGGTGGAATATGACCATTGTCTCCCTGAACATCAACGTTTTGATTCCTGTTGTTGCGGTTGGTGGTGTCCAGGTTGTCAGGAGTAGGGGTTTCGACATTCCGAGTAGGGCGGCGTCCTCGGCGACCAGGGGTAGCCGCTGCAGTACCAGATCGAGTAGCTCTGACAGGGTTTCGTCGTACAGCCATTGATCTGAAACATCACACAAGGTTCGTAAGTTCCCCGACATCACTTACCATGCGCTCAACAAGAATCAATATAAATGAAACCAAGACATCGGAAGAATATCAACAATACACCACAAAACAACAATAAAGCGAATAGGAACTCAATTTCCATGACACTCAAAACCACATAATGTCATATAGAAATATTAAACATCATCCATACAAATAGCGATCAAGATATCGTTCCAACTACAGTAGACATAAAAGATACTAGTCGTTCTCAAACGAGACAAATAACCAACGGAAATACATCAACATAAAACAACTAGCTTTTCTAACCGAACACTCCTCGGTATAGAAAGCAACAAGACCACAAAATCCATCTATCTAGCCACTACGCTGGCGCAGACTCCTCAACTCCTGCCTCAAGCCATCCAGCTCTCTCCACAACGATCCCATCTCAACACTATGTGCATCAGCATCCCTCTTGAGGTCCGCGACCTCTCTCTCTAACCCCGAGTTCCTCTTCCACAACTCGCGATCAGCCTCGCGTGCCGTGAGGAACCCTCTCTGTAAGCTGCCCATATGCTCATGAATCTCCATCATATCTCTCCTCATCTCCGTAATTCTCCTCCCAGCATTAACCAAATCAACTCTCAACTCCCCAATAAACTCAACAGTCACCCTATCAATCCTATCAGTCATATGCGTAATCCTCTCACCCAACTCCGTAAGTCGAGCCCAAATCCTGCCGGTCTCGCCCAACTCTGCAGACTCAGCAGATGTCTCAGATAGCGCGTCCGATGCCACGGGACTGCCAGGCGGTGAATCAACCATGAATGGGTGATCAGGTGAAACCGGCTCTAACGGGTGTATGGGAGAATCAGGCGGTGCTGGCAAACCATCATCATCAGGCATCTCCTCCTCCTGAGGATCATCCTCCTCCTGAGGATCATCCTCCTCCTGAGGGTCATCATCCTCATCGTCCTCCTGAGGATCGTCATCCTCCTCCTCCTCGGAGGGGTACTCCATCAATCGACGTCTCCTCAAAGGCGAATCGTGTGGTGAGGGTGTAGGTGATCTAGGGCGACGACGCGATGATGTAGGTGGTGCATCTGACAGAAGAGTGTGAACATCAAAATGCATGGGTGGTGGCGGAGGACATACAGACATGCGTGCCGTAGCTCGGTGGGCGAAACGTGGAGCCACTCGAGCTAAAGCCTGATGAAGAGTAAGCTGTCTCGAAGTACCTGGGAGCCCTAGAGGAGATGAGGGTCCCTAAGAAGTAGATACAGCAGGTGGTGTAGAAGTAGCTGCTGTCGGTGATGAAGTAGCTGAATGCATGGCAATCCTGTAGGGATCATCAGGAGCCATGGTAATCCGTGCTGTGCTGAAGGGATCAACAAGGATATCCTCAGTAACATCGAGCGTAGGAGGGGCCATAGTCTGTGACAACGGCGTAGGGTAGGTGTAAGTGTTTCAAAACAACTAAACCGCGAACTCAAAATATCGTATCAAAATCATTATAAAATCCCAATCATATAGTTTCAAGAAAGATTTCAAGTACCGTATTACTAAACATTTATAAAACAATCAAGCAATATAATTCCTCAACTTATCTCAAAATCTCATATTCAATCATCATCTCATAATACCTCAATAAATCGAAGATGCTTCGGCTTGGTGGGCTGGCGGGCATTGGTCGAGGATCGTTTTCTATAAAAATTTGGTTATAGTTTAGGTGTTTATTACCTAGTTCTCTATAACCTTGGCTCTGATACCAATCTGTAACACCCCCAAAATTTGGTACAGCGGAAGACTATTCAAGCTTTCGGGGTGCTACGGGGATTGGTATCTAACGCAAGTCATAATAGAACGAGATAAAGTAAACATAAATAAAAACACATCCAAACGGGGTTTTAAAGTTTACATTCATCCCGGCTTACCAAAGTAAGGCCCAAAAGAAATAAAAGTAGGTCCCCAATTACATATCAGAGTTATTAGAAAATAGATCCTTAAACCAGATTGTCGTGCCAAGCCTTCCAAGCATGCATCTCCCATCAATCTTAATTACCTAAGAAAACGCGCTAAAAGTCAGCTTTCGCTGTTGAGATCATAGGTTTAAACAACATTAAACATAGTGGACTTATTTGCTAAAACCCTTGCTACGCTAGACTAGCTCTAATATAAACTACGGATAACCTCCGTTCCATCACTATCCTATAGGTGCACACTATAGCCAAAATAATATCATCCTAAGGGAGCCATGCTACAACCTTAGGGATTCACCAAATATATCATCCTAAAGGAGCCATGCTACAACTTTAGGGTTCACCAAATCAAAATCAATATCATCCCAAGGGAGCCACCCTACAACCTTAGGGATTCACCAATTTGCACGTTTTCTCACCCCAAGTGTTGAAAACAAAGTTCAAGAGTAAAAGTGGGGCTATGACTCACCTCAAGTCCAGAAATCAGCAAAAGAAATCGGTAGTGGTAAGATGTATCACAACTCAAAAGACAGCAACTACGGACTCGGCACTTCCTAACAATATAAAATCGTTTCAGGATCATTTCCTCAAAAATCAAATATTCCCAATCCCGAACGTATCCATTTTTACTTTCCAAAAATCCATTTCTCGTATCGTTAGTATCGAGTTGGTGTTTGGTATCCATGCGGGTGTAGGGTCGACATAACTCAAATAAGAAGTCACAACCAAAAGATGTAATAAAAGAAATCTACGGGTCTAATATTAGTCCAATATATTACTTAAATAAGCCATCGAAGTTTATCAAATCCGTCAACTTGATAATCATCCATAATTTATTTACCTAATATATTCTTCCAGAATTATACCCAAAACCTACAACACATAGCACATAGAATTCTACATGATAAGCTTTTAGGTCTACTTAAGTTTCATAAATAGATTTCCGAAACTTATCGAATTCGTCAACTCGATAAACTTCATAAATTATTTATCGACTTATTATCCCCAAACTCCTACCACGACCTAAGGCGTCGTAGGATATAATATCCGATAATAACCCTTCCTATATAACTATGTAAGTTCTATTTAATCCGTCGACTAAATAAGTTAAATAGTTATTTAGATCGGGTGTATTAGCGCTACACATCCGTGACTAACATAAATAGTCAACGAAATAAAATGGGCGAACTTGGATTTAAGTGCCCTCAAATATCTTATAACTCGCAACGTCTCGTTTTATTTCCAACTGCTCATTAATATTTCGCAAAACAATCGCTTATTAACTCG
>LBNU01017195.1:154452-165750 GCA_014162995.1 Artemisia annua | reverse complement strand
GTGATGGTGTTTTAAGGTGGCGGTGGTGATGGTGAAAGAGATAGAGAGATGAGAGGATGAAGATGAGGTGAGGTTGTGTTTGTGTGTGTGTGTGGGTCGGTCCACAAGGACGATTTTATGTAATTTAATAAAAAAAATGATATTAATAATAATAATATTAGTAGTGTGGTGTAGGGTGGCTAGGAGTGGATCACCTGATCCAAACCCGTAGACTTATTTAAAACGAACCAACTCTCTCTCGAACCGAGATCATTCCCAAATATTTAACTTCTCACGATACGTCCCATAAATATAACATAACCGAACCAACATTTTAAATGTATATATTTTGTTAGGTTATCCTAGTGTCGGAGCCAACGTAGTGCTTAAAAATAATCTCACCAATAAATCACCACATATATTCCATATAAATTTAAAATTCCAATACGAATTCCATAGAAATCACGAATTTTAGGAATCACGACTTAAAGTTTACAACTTATCGCGAATAGACTTATAATTATTTCAAAGTCATTAAATTTAAAGTAATGCGGGTTTTTAAATAGCTCCCTATTTTGCTAGTTGTCACATAACATAAGAAAACGTAGAATAACCTACAAAAAACTTACGAAATCATATGAAATCGGATGAAAAACATAAAAAAAAGACAGGCAAAAACGTAAAAAAATGGACTCAAACGTAAAAAACAGACGAAAACGTAAAAAAAAATACGAAAATGTAAAAAAACAGACGGAAACGTAATAAAAAGGACTGAAACATAAGAAATCGGACGAAAATGTAAGAAATCGGACGAAAACGTTAAAAAAACAGACGAAAAGGTAAATAAATGGATGAAAACGTAAAAAACGGATGAAAACATAAAAAGCATACGAAACATGAAAAAACAGACGAAAACGGGCAAAAACGTAAAAAAACGAACAAAAACGTAAAAAAGCGGACGAAAACTTAAGAAACGGGCGAAAACAGACGAAAACATAAAAAATGGACGAAAACTTAAGAAACGGGCGAAAACATACGAAAACATAAAAAATGGACGAAAATGTAAAAAAACCAGACGAAAACGTAAAAAAATGCGAAAACGTAAAAAAATGAACGAAACGTTAGAAAACGCACGAAAGCACAAAAAAAGGACTAAGATGTAAAAAATGGACGAAAACATAAAAAAATAAAAATAAATAATAATAATAATAATAATAATAATAATAATAATAATAATAATAATAATAATAATAATAATAATAATAATAATAATAATAATAATAAACGTAAAAAAACAGGCGAAAACGTAAAAAACGGACTAAGACGTAAAAAAGGGACGAAAACGTAAAATACCGGACGAAAATGTAAGAAAATAGACGAAACGTAAAAGAGATGTAAGATATTGAGAAGGAGATGCAGGGTTTGTGAAAGAAGAGGTAATAAGTGAAATATAATGTCTGAAATTTAGAAGAGGAAAGAAGAGAAAAAAAAAGCATTTATGTCTGTAAAAAAAAAACAAAACCTTTGCGCTCAGACAAAAGAAGTGAAAAGAGGGGGAAAAAATGCTTATCGGAGAAAAAAACAAACGACAACTAAGTTAATTTTTAGTTCTTATAAGAGCAAACATACAAAGACGGATCAAGTTGTGGTCAAACAATGTTGAACATGTTGAGTTTGTTGTGAGTGGAAATGAGATTTTTATTAAAAGAAAAAGTGTAATGCATTTAACTTATTTATGATTGGTGAACATGATGTATCATGTTTGATTCAACATGAGAGGATTCTAATCCTACAAAGACATACACATCTATTAAATAAACAGAATATGTTTGTTCCATTAAACAAACCTGCAAAAGCCTAAGTAGTTGCAACAAAAGCAAAAAGAAAACATAGAAAACCAAAGATATTACCCATAATTTATAAGATAAAGCATCCATATATTGTTACAAAAAATACAGATTTTAAAAAGGGAAATCCCTAGTAAATCACTAGGATATCCTACGTATTTGCAATTGCATTTTATTCATAGGAAATCCATAGTAAATCACTAGGAAATTCCGGACTAGCGACGACAATTTTTCTGTCAATAATTGCTAGGAAATCACTAGGAATGTCACTAATAATTGTGCTCATAATCAATGGGAAAATTGTATGAATTCCGTAGGTAATTTCCTACAAAAAATATACCAAGGAAAAATTTGAGGGTGTTGCCCGGTTTTCGTGTAGTGATTGCCAGGGTTGAAAGATGGTAGCTGTGAATTGAAGTAATGTCACCGAAAGGTGTGGTAGTGAAGGGGAGACCACTCCTCATGCTCTTAGTAGTGAACAAAGAAGAACCATACGAAGAAATAAAAGAACGGGGCAATTGCATATATACACACTAAAACTTGCATATTTGCATATATATACCCAAAACATGCTTAACTTGCATTGTACATCATGTATTGAAAACTTGTATTTTGAGAAAATATGAAAGTTTTTGAGTTTTAGTGGGTATATATGCAATTCTCCCTAAAACAAATGTATCTTCAAAGTTCAGGGATAATCCCATATCCAGTTTATGCCATTTTTGCATCTCTTCTTCTGGGGTTGTTCTTCCATTACTTGCTGTCAGCGTATATTTGTTCCAAACTCCGCAAAACTTCTTCACTTGAAGGTCTGTCCTTAGGTTCATATGCAACACATCGTAATGTGAGTGAAGCGCATTTGAATGCAGCTTCTAGGGGGTACTTTTGTTCAAGACGAGGGTCCATTACTTCTTTTAGCTCACTTCTTTTTGCTAGGAATGGACTTGCCCAGTTTACTAGATTGCGTTGCTTTAGGGGCCGCGTGACATCCCATGCCCGTAGACCTGTTAGCGTTTCTAGCAACACCGCTCCAAAACCATAAATGTCAGTCTTCACACTCAAATAACCTGTAACATTTTGAAATTGATCAATAGGGCCGCTTTTACTTATGCAAAAATAAACAGAACAAAAATTACAGAAACCAGAAACAATAGTTGGCATGGCCATATCCCTTCATTACATGGGAATGTACCTGTTGTATAATAATAGCTAAAAGCTAAAAAGGAACATCAATACAGTTATGGGGTTAATGTTTTATAAAAAATATCTTTCTTCCCCACACACTCTAAACCTAAAAGTCCAGCCGTCCAGTGGCCCATCCTCCCATCGTTCTCCTCCAATTATACCTCCTTCAACCTCCTCTTATATACATCTTTTGCGTAGTTTATTTTGCCGGTTTCGGGTCGTTTCATAGTCAGATATTTTTCTGGCAGTGGGTGCTAAGGGTCATTCAAGGTCAAGATCTTTCCAATAGGATACCGAGTGTATATTTGTTGGTTCAAAATTTGTAAGTCATACGGTCAGATTCCTTCGTGGTTCGGGTTAGGGATGTTTATCCGGCATCTTCCCCGGAAAGGGTTTCATGTTTAGGAAGTTTCCGAGCAAGGTTTTCTATTGGGCTAATATATGAGCCGACAGTTTTTCACGGATTTAAACATAAAAATGACTTAAGTCAAAGTTTACTCTTTGACTTATGGGTCTATCAGCGACACACTTCAAGGAAGTCTAAGATCACTTGGAGGCTTGGTTTTAAATTGCGTGCGGCGATCCGTTGCGCTCGAGGTCAAAAAGACCGATGCGTGATGCGCGATGTGGTTGCGAGTGCATCACGGACACATAGCGCTAGGTAATAAATAAAAAAATATAAAATATGTTCTACTTAAATTACTCTACAAGTAAATGATTATATATAGAATAAGTCACGTGCATGATGATACTATTTAATGTTATAACATCAAGAGGTGAGATCTATGCAAAACAAATATCACTTAAAAAACAAATAAGCCAATCTCAACCATCCATCCACATTTCATCTACTGGCTAAGATCAAATCAAAAAATAACAAAGGGAGGGCAAAATTGGCATTTTAGCTCATTTAATATAAAAACCCACTTTCCACCTTTTTTTAAAAAACAACATATCTTGCAAACGGTAAATCTTCAAGCTATGAAAAATATACCATCGCGACGAGAAAAAAATTATCTTTCTATAGATATGCATTGTTATATACTTTCGACGAACTTTTTTTTCAAAATTTCGTGCAGAAAAATCCCACGGGATTCGTAAAAAATCCCATGGGATTCGTAAAAAGACGATTTTTTTTTCAAAATTTCCGTCCAGAAAAATCCTACGGGATTAGTAAAAATCCCATGGACTAATTCTAATATGCAGTAATATGATAATTGACTGCTTCAATTAGATTTTGGCACACAAGTTTCTTTCATTGTGTCCTTGTGACCCGGAACAAAAGTCCAAGTGAAGTCTTTATAGGTGTAAACTTACGATATTCCACAATTTATTCAAACTTACAAATCATGAAATAAATGTCATCTGTATGAAACCAAAGAAGTTAGAAATTGGATCAGTTCTATAGAACTCAGAATGTCAGACATTTGGATTGTGAAGTATTAGGGCAGCATGCGGTTGCAACCAATAGGATACTAACATTCATATTTAGTCACAAAGCTAGTGATAAATTTAGATTTTACAACTAATTCTCATATCTCCACACTATATATTAGACGAGGTGAGATCTATGCAAAACAAATATCACTTAAAAAACAAATAAGCCAATCTCAACTATCCATCCACATTTCATCTAATGGCTAAGATCAAATCAAAAAATAACAAAGGGAGGGCAAAATTGGCATTTTAGCTCATTTAATATAAAAACCCACTTTCAACCTTTTTTTAAAAAACAACATATCTTGCAAACGGTAAATCTTCAAGCTACGAAAAATACACCATCGCGACGAGAAAAAAATTATCTTTCTATAGATATGCATTGTTATATACTTTCGCCGAACTTTTTTTTTCAAAATTTCGTGCAGAAAAATCCCACGGGATTCGTAAAAAATCCCATGGGATTCGTAAAAAGACGATTTTTTTTTTTCAAAATTTCCGTCCAGAAAAATCCTACGGGATTAGTAAAAATCCCATGGGATTCGTAAAAAGACGATTTTTTTTTTTTCAAAATTTCCGTCCAGAAAAATCCCACGGGATTCGTAAAAAGATGAATTTTCTTTCTCAAAATTTTCGTCTAGAAAAATCCCATGGGATTCGTAAAAAGACGATTCTTTTTTTCAAAATTTCCATCCAGAAAAATCCCACGGGATTCGTAAAGAAATCCCACGGGATTCGTAAAAAATCCCATGGGATTCGTAAAAAGATGATTTCTTTTTTTCAAAATTTCCGTCTAAAAAAATCCCACGGGATTCGTAAAAAGACAATAAATCATAAAGGATTCAGTATGAATCCCATGGGATTCTTTGGTGCATCCCATGGGATTCATTGTGAATCCCATGGGATTCTGTATAAAATCACAAGGGATTCATATTTGACTAAAACTATAGTAACTAAAAGCAAATTTCTGTGAAACTTTAGTAACATATTTGAGTAATAACCCTATTAGTAACTGTCTACCTTTTTGTTTCACGCCTATCTTTTTATTTTTTACTTTTTCTTTTTGACGTGATGTACTAGTATACAAAACCATGTATCATTCAGTAAACTTTTTTTAATGGCATGTGAAACAAAATACATTGACTAATATTCTTGTTTTCTTGTTTTAAAATCACACAAAATGTAAATTAAGTTCGTACAGTAGTATACATTGACTAATATTCTTGTTTGCTATAACCAATAAAAGTTGCATCTATACCCATGGGATATTAGAAAGACCAAAATGAAAAATGCATGTATCATCAGCTTTACTCTATTCAAAACACGGTAAAAGAGAAAAAAAGATTAAAATAAAAGTTCATAGGTGAGCCTACCTACAACTCCTTTACCTACTCTTGTTCATCAAAGTGATTCATCACCTTTAAACCCAGGTAACTATTCCTTCTTCTTTTGAACATTTCTCATATTCTACTTACTACTCTACTCAACTAACACTATTCATCTCTAAATTACAAACCCATAAATTCAACCATTTTACCTGTAAATATCTTTAAATCTGATTAAAAACCTTTTATCGATTTGATATAAAGCAAAACGAGATTCGAACATATTTTGCTAATTAAAAAATCAAACACCATAAATCAATGAGTATTGTGTTTCGTATTGTTGTGAAAGAAAGAAAGGGATTAATGGTATATTACTTCTAGAGAGTGAAATAACGAATTTATGGTTTTGAAAAAGGGTAGCGTCTACCGCCACATGCCGCCATCGGCTACTCCGGCCACCCCTCACCATCATCACAACTACCATCCTAAAAAACAACGATTTTCAACCCTAATTAAAAACCCATTGGTGGGTTTGTGGTCTTTGTTATTGAGTTAGTGGTGGGTATGAAATTTGGTGGTGGGTATGAAAGTATGCAGATGGATAGCGGATCATCAGGTGTTGGATTCGGTATGGATGCTGCTGCTGCTGCTGACGTGGCGGTGTCGTCATCGGTGACGAGACAGAAAGCTGCTGCTGCTAAACAGTTGATTGAGAATCATTATAAGAATTATTTGCAATGGATGTGAGGATTTGAGAGAGATATAAGAGAGACGAGTGTGTGTGTGTAGTGTGTGTGGGGTTAGATACATAGTATGGAATGACTAAAATGCCCCCTCAGTATATTTGTTAATTTTAATCTAAACCATTGGATGGAAAAAGGATGGATGGTTGAGATCTTGTTATTTGTTCTCTAGATAAATGTTGTTTCGTATTGAACTTTTCTCATAACATCAAATATGTCATTGTGATGTGATGCGTTCACACTAGGCTGCATCCTGGAACAACCTCGCATCATGTTTCACGTTGCGTTTTTTCAAACGCATCACTCTGATGCGCGATGCGAGCGCAACGATGCACGCAATTTTAAACCAAGCTTGGAGGAAGATTCTATCTCGCTATCACAGTATCAACAAGTCTATTAAAACTTGACCAATGAATTCAGGTATCAGCGAGTCGAAGATCACTAATGAATTCAGGTATTCATGCTTCACAAGGGAAAGTGAGTGAGAGCTATCTACCCTGCGACTCTAGTGTTTGAAAGAAATTAATTTTGCGAATCAGAGTACACACATGCTCAAGAGTTCCTCAGCATGTTGGAGTATGTACTAGAGGGAAGACCTCACAAAGACATCATCAAAAACAAACACGCCAAAATAGACATGATGGAAGCAAACAATAAGTTCTATCATAAACCCTAGTACCTTAATCTTTTATTTCATATGTAATGTACTACTCTATCTTGTATATTAAAAAAATGGGAAAATTTCATATATTATAACATAAAAATGACCAAGTGAAATTTTACTTGTTGGACATGTTATCGTGACTGTTGTCTTATGGGTCTATCAGCGGCACACTTCAAGGAAGTAGATCACTTGAAGGAAGATTTATTTATCTCACTGATGTGGTATCAGCGAGTCGATTACTTGATCAATGAAGACAACTATCGGGTCAGCATGTTACGACAAAGACTTGCTAATCCAATAATGTTCTCTCCTTAGAAAACACGATAAGACACTTTGTAATTCAAAATATCTTTAATTTTGGTCAAGACCTTCCTTTGGCAGCAAAAAAGAGCGGGATAAAGTATTATGCACGTAAGTACAAAAGCTAGTGTTGACATAAATAATGCATAAAAACGTTATTTATATTTTTCGATATCTCTACGTTTTGACGATCACAAAATGTAAAATCATTAAACGTAAGATTACTACGTAAACAAGTATTAAGCTAGTTTATATCACTACATCCAACTTAATCACTTAAGGTATGAATAAACAAGTGCTTAATACATCTCATGATCAAAGGGGTATTTAATTAATTACTACAAAGTTTATTTAATTATATAAACATATTATATATTTTTGAAAAACACTTTTGGTAATAAAGAAAAATGTTTTAATCATACTAAATATATGAATTCAAATTTTTAAAATAAACTTTCCCCACAAAAAGACAAACTTTCTAGCCGTTACAGCTAGGCGGCCCCCTTAATTATAAGGGGCGGCCCCCTTAATTTTAAGGGGGCCGGCCAGAATTAAGGGGACCGGCACGCTCCTGTGTCAGATTTTGTCAGAATTTTTCCCCTATAAATACCACCTTAAATCTGATATTTTTCCTCACCTCTTGCCCGAAAATTTTTAGATCTAAATCTCTCTAAACATCTTTCAAAACCCTTTGATCATTAGATTACTAATCCTTGTTTCAAGTGATTCAATCCCTCATCATCCATCTTCATCCAAAGTGCAAGAGAAGAATACTCCTTCAACCTCAAGTTTAAGAAGTATTGTATATTGATTGTGTATATTGTGTATAGCATTTGTGTAGTTGTGTTGTGTTCATTCTAAGTAGTTCTAGGAGTGTTAGTTGTGAATAGAAGTAGGGTAGTGGAGAAGATTAAGTAGTGAAGTAGTGAAGTGAAGTAGTTGTGTTGTGAAGAAGTAGTGACGAAGTTGTGGTGTGCTCAAGTTGTGAAGAAGTTGTGGTGTGTTGTGAGATTGGTTCTAGCTAGGATTAGGACCCGACATTTAGCTTTGTGTCGTTAAGCCGGTGTAAGCAAAAGTTGTGTAAGGTTTTCTCCGCCATAAGGGAGCTTGTTGACATAGTGAAGAAAACTCCCGAGTTAGGTGCTCGGGGAGTGGAGTAGGACGAAGAGGAGATTCGTAGCCGAACCACTATAAATCCTTTGTCTCACGGTGCCATTTTTCCAACTCTATCTTTTTACTTATTTACTTACTTTCATATTTGTCATATTATATACTTGTTGATATCATTGCTTATAATTGTGCAAGTCTATTGGTGAAACATAAAGTTTGAATTGGTGTTTTGATAAACAAGGTTTTTGTAAATTAAAAAGACGTAAAACTATTCAACCCCCCCTTCTAGTTTTCCACAATTGGTATCAAGAGCCACGTCAAACAAGATTTTTAAAATATATTGTATTTTAAAACTTGAAATCGATCTATGGAAATGGAAAAATATTTAGAAGGGAAAATTGTTTTTAGACCACCATTTCTTGAAAATGAAAATTTTCTTACATGGAAAAATCAATTCGAAAGTTATGTGAAATCAATAGACTATGATCTTTGGCATGTCATTTCAATTGGTGATATTAAATCGATAAATACTACTTTTGAAAAACAAAATAACTTGGCTAAATTTATTATATACAAAGCTATTTCAAATGTTGAATATGAAAGAATATTTTTTTGTCAAACGGCAAATGACATGTGGAAAAGTCTTTCAAAATATCACCAAGAAGAATGTCAAGCCAAAGAAAAACTTTCAAATGACTTAGTAGCAAAAGAGAGTATAGTAGACAAATATTTAGTTGAAGTAAGTACAAGTGCTACGAGTTCAAATGTCTTATATGTAGGTAATGACGCCGAAAACAACATGAGCAAGGATGAACAAGAAGACTATGAAGAGATGTCAACCAAGAAGGAACTAAGTGACGATGAAGATGATGATTCTAGTTCCGAAAGTGAAGACGAAGAATATGCAAAGGCCGTCAAAGAATTTAAAAGACTCATTAAAAAGCGACAAAGAACACAAGATAAAAGGAAAACAACACGAAGAAAAAGAGTTGATGATGAAGACAAGAAGAACAAAGGGGAATGCTTAGTCGCTCAAGCATCTAATGAAATTTGTCTAGGAATAAATTTGGAGCCCGACGAATGGGTAAAGGATAGCGGGTGCTCAAGACACATGACGGGGAATCGCAAGCTATTCTCTACGTACAAAGCCTACAATGGAGGTAATGTTATTTTTGGTAGTGATCGTCGTGGAAAAATCATAGGCAAAGGTACGATCTCTCAAGACTCCCTAACTATTGAAAATGTTGAGCATGTAGATAATTTAACATACAACTTGCTTAGTGTAGGACAAATATGTGACAATAAGTGTAGGGTTACCTTTACCGATAAAAATAGTGTAATTATTAAGGATGATAAAGTCATAGGTAGAGGAATTAGGAAAGGCGGCGTATATGTCATGAAACTAGGAGATAAATTGGAAGATAGGATATGCCTAGCGACCCTAGATGAAAACTCCACTTTGTGGCATAGGAGATTAGGTCATGCAAACATGCAACAAATCCAATCATTGGTATCTAAGGAACTAGTTAGAAACTTGCCTAGCCTTAAGTATAATCAACACTTTTGCGATGCATGTAAAATAGGAAAACAAGCACACGCTAGTCATAAAGCTAAGAATATAGTATCCACCACTAGATGCTTAGAACTACTTCATATGGACCTCTTCGGTCCATCCGCGGTGCGGAGCTACGGTGGCAATCGCTACACGTTAGTTATAGTAGATGACTATTCACGATACACGTGGACTAGATTTCTAAGCGATAAGACCGAAGCCTTTGAAAAATTTGAGACCTTTAGTAAAATGATACAAAATAAGCTAGGTTGCACTATAGTTTCAATTAGGACGGACCATGGTAGGGAATTTGATAACGAAGTACAATTCGGAAAATATTGTGACTTAAATGGAATATCTCACAACTTTTCCGCCCCACGAACACCTCAATCAAATGGAGTAGTAGAAAGGAAAAATAGGACCTTACAAGAAATGAGTAGAACTATGTTAAACGAGCAATCTATCCCACAAAAATTTTGGTGCCATGTCGTAGATACTTCAACATATATACTTAATAGGGTGTCTATTAGACGAATACTAGGAAAAACTCCTTATGAGCTACTAAGAGGTAGAAAACCAAACATAGGCTACTTTAAGGTATTCGGAAGCAAACGTTTCATTCTTAACACTAAGGATTATCTTACTAAGTTCGACCCTAAGTCAAATGAAGGAATTTTTCTAGGATACTCGCAAAATAGTAAAGCATATATAGTCTTAAATAAAGATACTATGAAAGTAGAAGAATCATTAAACGTAACCTTCGACGAAACTCCTCCACCACCTAGGATATTGCCCTTAGAAGATGATGATATTATAGAGGAAGATGCTATTGAGGTTAGTAAAACAAAACCCGTAGGAAATGATATTGAGGAAGAAAACTTAGAAGAAAACGAAGTGATAGATATTAAGGAATCTAGGTCACACCCATTAGACAACATCATAGGTCACCTAAACCAACGAACACTTAGATCACAAGCGCAAGACAAAAATAACTTCTTTTGTTTTGTGTCGACAATAGAGCCTAAGAATATAAATGAAGCACTAAAGGATGAAAGTTGGATTATGGCTATGCAAGAAGAATTAAATCAATTCAAAACAAATGATGTTTGGGAATTAGTACCAAATCCTAGGAATGTAACTATAATAGGAACTAAGT
>LBNU01017195.1:77557-142849 GCA_014162995.1 Artemisia annua | reverse complement strand
ACATATACAACATGATCCTTGGATATTTTCATCATTTTGATGTGTTTTTGCGTGTTTTCAGATGTTTTCGCAGTTTAGATTGACCAAAAATGATGAGTGTTTGAGCACTCATCAATCCTCCACACTAAACTATTGCTAGTCCCTAGCAATATTTTATGAAAACTTGATGGATTTTAAGTCTCTTTACCAAAAGCCATCACTTCTGGAGTAGCCGAATATTTTAGTTCAAGTAAGAACCATGGTACACCGATAACCGTGTGATTTTGAGCAAATCACCAGCTTTCAACGGATTTGATAAGTCTTTACCAGAAGCCGTTTGCTTCTGGACTAGCCAACTCTTAGATAAAACATAGTTATTGTCTTTGGTGAGCTGATTACCAATTATGGTTTTTCCAACGCCTTTACCACAAGCCATAATCTTGCGGGCTAGCCAACTCTTCACTAATTAAAGATATGGTGAGTCGATTACCATACAATTTTTGGCAAATTGCAAGCCGTAAACGGATTTGATGTATCTTTACCAAGAGCCGTTTGCTCCTGGATTAGCCAATCCTTCTGTCGGTTAGACACGGCGGACTGATAACCACAAAAAAAATTTTGGTCAAAAATGGGGGTATTATGGCACTAAAATGTATAAATGTGATCAAAATTCGCCAAGAATTTTCCCCCCCACACTAGAATTGAATATTGTCCTCAATATTCAAAGTCCCGGCTATTATGCCGAATCCTTGAACGTAAAAAGTTTAGATTGAGGCAAGTGTGGGAACATCATTTTTGAAAAGTGAGTTAGATATTTAAAGCTTCTTAAATAGAAGCTATCACTTCCTTTAAAATGATGATGATGATGATGATGNTTTTTTTTACAACAGCAGGGGTAATACCCCCACACTAAGGGTGAAAACCCCGTAACATGCTACTGTTTTTGTTTACCGAGTCGCTAGCTTGACTCGACCCCGAATTCATTGGTTCATGGGGAAACATGATGTGGAAGAAACAATCTCCATCGGACTTTCATTCAAGATGTTTGGACAAACATTTGAAGCACGTGAAAGTTCCACTCCGATGAGATATAATCCCGGCTCTAGATAATGGTAATTGGAAATGCCGGGGTCAAAGATAATGTCTTCATTCCCGAAGGAGTGAAGAACAGGAGAAGCCATGGGATAGGTGAAGAAAAGAAAGAAAGTCATGATAAAAATCATGACTAACTTATCATCACCCACAGGAGAATTCATAATATCATGAATCTCATCTTTTAAGTTCGTTTGATCAAGACATATCCCGGGTGTGTCTAGATCAAAGTAGAAGTTATCATACTCCGGTGGAGGTATGATATGAGTGAGTTCACAGGAGAACTCCTCGAAAGTGAATGAATCATATTCGGGGAGAGAATTATGAGAATGAGAAGTGGTACTGCCACTAATCTTCTCTCCCATATGATTAAAAGTGAAGGCTTCAAATTCCGGTATAGAATCATCGGAAAAAATGTCACTATCCTTAATGGGGATAGGAGATGAAATGGGTTTCTCTTTGAAAGCCTCAATTTTAGAAATGAGAAGACTGACATTCAATAATGTAGCACGAAGAGCTTCATCTTGGATTACAGTGTCAGTTTCTTCATCATTCTCTTCTTCTAAGCTGACTAGCTCAGAAGGTAATTCTTCCATATAAACGATGTCTCCACAAGATAACGAATCGTTATCAATAGAATCGGAGAACATCTCAACACGATCAGTTGGGAAGATAAGAGGAGGAGGGATATCACACATATGATCAAAAATTCCCTGTGACTCTCTTGGGATTGGGACAAGGTTCTCAACAATTGACTTTATCAATTCGTCCGATTCCTTTTCAGGAACAGTGTCAAGATGCTCGTCCCCCATGTTTAGAGAGTGAGTGGGAACCTCGGGTGTGATAACAACAGACTGAGGGAGTTGAGAAGGACTAGCATACATGGTTTTTATGAATTCCATTTGTTCGTCTGCTAGTAATTCCATCATAGTCTTTTCTCCCTGAAAATCCATGGAAGGAGTCTTAACTGATGAACTGGATGAACCATTATCAATATCAAAGATATCTTCATCATCATCGCCATCATGAATGAAACGTNTCAAACAGGACTGGGAACCAAGGACAAAGGCCAGCATGTTACGAGTGTGGAAGCTTGGATCATCTTCGCAATACCTGTCCAAAGTTGAAAAGAACTCCTAACCAAGGAGAGAATCGTCCAAACCTGGCGTTGGCAATTGAAGGCCCTCGAGATCAGAACATTGATATTCCCCCCGCATATGGCCGAGCTTACTTCCTAGGGAATCATTTAACCCCGCAGAACCATGACAACATGCCGGGTACATTCTTTTGAACAACCTCCTTACAGTGCATGACTTATTCCATTTTTTTACCAAGTTCACGACATTTATATAATCCGAGACCTAGCGTTTTCGACCTTAGTTACCTTTTTATTAGTTGATTTGATTGGTGTAAACAATTCCAAAATTGAGCTAATCTTTCAAAAGATTTTTTTTCAAGGATGTTGAATCCTATTTTCCTGACAAGTTGTTTCCTAGCTTGATTTTAGTGACAGTTCTTGTATGATGAGTTGCGAAAATCAAGCTAAGAGTCAAGTTGTTACTCAAATTGATTCAGTTTAATCTCATGACAGTTCTTGTCTGATGAGTTGTGAGATTAAATTAGAATCGACTATCTAAAGGTCTTTTGAGGGCTATGCTCGAGAATAGGAAAGTTTGCCTTATCAAATATAACCATGAGAACGTACATTTGGAGAACGAACGAATTGAATTCAGGGACTGAATTCCTTTGACAGGTGGAGACACTCATTTTCTCTACTTCTTTAAAAAATAACCCGGTGTCAACGGGTCTATAAGCTAGTATACTATATAATCCAAACATAATCATTCACTAAAGCAATACATTTCCAAAACACTAAAGCAATAATTTTTAAATTTGAACGTGATTGAATAATAATTTTGAAACACTGTATTTACATTTGCTAGTTACTTTTGCATTGAATATTTTTGTAAAAGGTTGTGATTATGTAAACATTAAATAAAAAGATACGAACTTGGCCTATATAAACAAAAACATAATCATTCACTAAAGGAATACATTTTCAAAACACCATCTTAAAGTGATCGTAAATTGTAATTTTTGCATAAACATTATGGCTAAGTGTACAAACTTTTGCTTCTTGCTACTTTTTGTTATCATAGGTTTGTCAACTTAGTTTTCAATCTTGTTTTACTAAATCCTGCCATAGATTGAACAATGTTGTCGGTTTTAGTAATATAAGATTGTTATTTGTAACGTGTCGTTTGCTTGCTCTTTGCTTCTTTTGCTGTAGGAGTTTCGATGGTTCAAGGCATACCAAGATGCACCGATATATTGAACCCGAATGACTGTAACCTACCAGATTGCCGTAAACAATGCTTTGAAAAGCACAATGGCAATGGAATGTGCCAATTTTCTGGTTCTTTAGGCCATTATCGATGTGCTTGCATTTACAATTGTTGATGATGATTCAATTCATCCATTTATTTATGAGAGTTAAAACTAGAATAATGTTTTTGGTGTTATTGATCCTTTATTTATGAGAGTTAAAAACACTAAAGCAATAGTTTCTAAATTTCTAAATTGTTAATGATGATTCAATTCATCCATTTATTTATGAGAGTTAAAAAACACTAAAGCAATAATTTCTAAATTTGAATGTGATTGAATAATAATTTTGAAACACTATATTTACATTTGCTAGTTATTTTTGCATTGAATATATTTGTAAAAGGTTGTGACTATGTGAACATTAAACAAAAAGATACGAACTTGGCCTATATAAACAAAAGGGAAAAATGTCTAAAAATACATTCAACTTGCCACTTATTACTATTATATGCTACAAACTTTTTTTTTCCTATTGTATGCACAAACTTTCTTAATCACCCTATTGTAACAATATTACGGGTTTTTGATGACGTGGCAATACTTAATCACACTAATTACGGTGTAATTAGTTGAATAAAAACCCGTAATATTGTTACAATAGGGTGATTTAGAAAGTTTGTGCATACAATAGGAAAAAAAAGTTCATAGCATACAATAGTAATAAGTGCCAAGTTGAATATTTTAGAGATTTTTCCCTAAACAAAAACATAATCATTCACTACAACAATACATTTTCAAAATACCATCTTAAAGTAATTGGATATACCCAACTATCTATATCCAGCACGTCCAAACTAGATTGATATAAGTCGATCTAAAAGTTTTAAAATGGAGTTTTAATTGGTAAAACTATTCAACCCTCCCCCTTCTAGTTTTCTACAGGTTGTACTAATTCAATGGGAGAAAATGGGTTAACCTAGTTAATCCTTAACCAATGATATGTCCGCATTTCTAGTGCAATGTCTACTTACTGCTTTCATTGGTGATTCTTATTTCACTAGCCATAGTTGGTTATTATAACTAATACTATAGTTCCTAGTCCAGATATGACGGTCATCACATCAGTCACTATTCCCTAGTCATTACGCGTCAACTACCTATGTGACTTGTCCATATGCTAACTTATGGTCATTTTAGCATTTAAAAGCCTAAGTGTGTCATTTAAGCCACCAATCTAACACCATTTAAGTATTTTTAGTTATTCAGGTGGTGACTTGGTCTGTCACTATATAACGAAAGGGTCGTGAACCCCTTGATCAACCTGATTTCCTAAGGAATATGGCAAGTCTCCTAGTAATCGAGAACTAAATACTTCTAAATACTACCACAATGCAAGGATCTAATAACAAGCACATGAATATCCAACGAATTCAATAAATAAATGACGAAACATTGAACATAATAATTGATTAATTCATAACTAGGCTAACACCAAAGATTTTTATGCGAGTTTTGCAACCTCACAAAAGGTTTTACCACTCAAGGGATCTTGAGAGATTTTGCAATCCTCCAGGCAGTTTACCTGATCGTTGTAGTGTAGTATAGGTATGTCCGGGGGATTGATCGTTCTATAGGGAAATAGTGTCGTTAGGATTGAAGTGTAGGTCAACTAGGTCTAAAGGTGAGGGATGAGTCTTTTGTATTTTTATATTTTATGGAAAGCAAGTAAAAATCTCGGGTATTGGAAGAGTGGGCGGAATTAGTTGCTAGTCAACTAACCAAAAACTACTTAATTAAACAAAATAAAATAAATAACAAGAAAAGAAAATGTGGTGAACTTCTTATGTGAGACAAATGTGTTTACTTAGATTTCACTACTCCTTAGTTATCTCTTGTTGATTTGTTAAGTTATCATAATTCTTTAGTTGAAGGATTGTATTCCTTAATACCATTCGTGGGGGCGTGTACGTCCTTCCCCAACCATATGAATATCTATTTCCTCTTATGACGACACGTTTAGTATCCCCTCATAGAATCCTCAACATCTATTCACGCATTAAATACAATCAATAAAACCGTAGTACACATCCGATTACGTTTCTTAAGACGTTCAAGCTTGTTACCGTATAGGAGATTAACCAGTTTTCTTAAGCCTAACGCTAGTCAATCAACCAAACAATAAACAACAAACCAACAATTAATAACTAGGTTTCAATAAATCTAAGCAAACACTAAGTAATCTAAGCTAGCATGTTAATATAAAGAAAAGACAAACAATTAATCAAACAACAAATAGACATATTGAATGATTAAAAGAAGAACTTATCTTCAATTGAATATAGAAGAAAAGAGGGTTTAAAACCCTAAAAGAGCTGTAAAATTTGGACTGTGGTTTATCTCCCAAGTTACACACCAAAGTTTCACCCTTTATGAATGAAAAATCCAAAAGTATATATAGATATACAATGGTGACGACGTCAGGTTATAAGTCCTGACGCCGTCATCTCGCCGTCATTAGGGTTTCGTGATGCCCAATCCAGCTTCTTGACGTCGTCACTCACAAATACTTCTGGGCCGTCTCTTGTTAACTTTGTACGTGACGTCCTACATCCATTGACGCCGTCACGTGTAATTCCACTAAAAGTTTTCTGGAGCGTCACTTGCAATATTTTCCACCTCTTGAATCTTCAAGTGACTGCTCACCTTTAAAGGTGTGACGTCGTCAGGTGTATTTTCCAGCCTTGTTTTTTGACTTTGTCGTTTTCTTCACTTTTGACTCAAAAAACGTCCAAAATGCTCCATTTTCTAGAATTCACGTCCCAAGTACCTAAAATAAGAAAAGAAGCTATTTGAGGTAATACTTGACCATATATTTATGATTTAGGGCTTAAATGACCCCCTAAAAGTGTATCAAATAAATCTTTGTCAATGTTACCTGAGAATAATAGAATGAATGGTGTAACCAATATCCAAATCAGTGATCATGACAAACATAGTGTTTAGATTAATCAAACTAACTCGATCTAATGATGATGATGAATGGTGATGTATTCTCCCCTTGAAAGCAGTTTGAAACTTGTGGTTTTCGTCCTTCACTAAACCCTATATCATCCTAGGGTCCCACACACTTTATGGGTGTGTTAGGGCTTATATTTTTAGTGTTTTACTGATGTTTTACATATACGGCATAACCCTAAGTGTTCCATTGCAGAGCATATGCCCTTGGTAAATTAAATGCCATTTAGAAAAGTTCATTACGGCGTAAATGAACTATTCCATATGAGGCTCATATACCTATGGGTCGTGATTTTTCCATTGAGATTGAGGCTTAGCTCAAAACGTGAAAGTTGTAGATCATTCTTTTCTCATTCCGTAGCCACTTGAATCACCTAAAAAGGAGTAAGTATGAAGAATTAATGACGAAAATACTAAAGAACATTTTCTGTGATATCCCGTAAACATTTCTTCAACTTTCGGCTTCGTTTCTTTGCTTAAATTCTTTCACGAGTCTTCCATAATTAACACTTGATCATAATTCGTTTGCTCCTTGGTTTTCATCATTATAATCTTCCAATGGACTTGCAATCCTTGCGTTTCAATTCTTTGAAATCTTGATCATGGTTACGGCGTAAACAATACGGGCTTGTTACGCCTTAAAGGTATTGCACCCATACTTCACTGAAAAATCATTAATAATGTATACGGCGTAGGTAGCACATCTCCTTTACGCCTTATATAACTTCTAAATGCAGATTTCCACTAATATCGTCCAAGTTAAGTCTTTTTCACATCTTTTCCGTTCCAATGCCTCTTTAAACCTAAATATGATAATATAAAAGAAGTAAGTATCATATTCATATAAAACATTATAAACTAAGGCAATAAACATGGGATATCGATCATAAAATATATATATTATTTGATGTTATCAGATGATAATGCTGATAGGAAACGTGTCCTAGATATACCCTAGTTGATCTCCTCTATATAGAAGATCAGAGGAAGAATTTTCTTAGCAAGTTTACATCTCTCCAAAAGGAAATGAGTGACTGTAGGTCTGAATTACTTGACATGAAAATGTGAAAGCTCACTACCTGACCCTTCAACATGAACATAGCAAGCTAGTTCTTTCTAACCAAGCTAAGAGATGAACACTCTGCTCTTAAAGAAGTTACCAAGAAATGGAAGTCCATCTCTGTTAATCTAGAAAAAATGTCTTAGTGAACAAATCCCTACATAGCCTGAGAAAAATTTTGGCAAACAAAACCTCCAAAGGAAGTAAAATTTGTTAAAGCCATCGGTGGAAATGAGAAGTTTGTTAGGACCTCCACTAAAGGTGATGAGACCACTCATTCTGTGAATGAAACTGATTAGCGCTCTGACTGTGAGTCATAGAGTGCTGATCTTGAACCATGCCCTTCTCTTTCTAAACTCAAAGGGGTTGAGCCCAAGAGTGAATCAGAGGAAGCTGAAAAGGCAAAATGCGATGTCCAATCCTCAACCATATTTAATAAGTCAAGTAAGGAACCTGAGAAGAAAAGTCTCAGCAAGCCTTCCATTAAAACCCCATCTCCATATGTTGATCTGTCCCTAAAAAGAGATATGAGAAGAAGGTTGAGTCTGTCCCTCAAGAAACTCTATTGTCTCTGATACAAGAAGTTAGGGGACTAAAAGAACAATTAAAAAAGCCATCTCTATCAGCTCCACCTCTGTCTCTCAGTCAGGTAGCTTTAAGTCTGTTAAACCTAAACAGAGATTTAAGTTTAGTCCTTGCATTCACTACTGGATTCAAGAATCATTTGTAAGATGATTGTTATAAAGAATCATTTGTAAGATGATTGTTATCACAATCCAATGCGTTATATATGCAAGGGAACTGATCACCTGACCAAAGAACATCATCATCATCTAATGATGATGAGAAACCTTAACCATTATAAGTTACAAGATTCTCATACTTCATCCTCAACAAGTGCCTTGAACATACCAAAGCGCTTTAAACCATGCAAATTTTGTGGATTCAATGACCATCACTCTGATGTGTGTGAATACTTTCGTGGATGTGACATATGTGGGAGTTTTGGTCATGAAACCTCTGACCATGGTAGACATGTATATAAATCAACCTTTCCTCTGAACAAGAGGCCAAACATTGCATTTTAGCAATCAAATGAACCCACTGAAAAGTGGGTTCACAAAAGAAACTAACCAGTTTACTTATCTGCGCATAGGGACATAAAGAAATTTGTATGGTATCTAGATAGTGGTTGTTCTAGACACATGACATGGGTTAAACAATATCTACACAGATACACTAAGAAACCAGGTCCTAAAGTAGTGTTTGTGGATAACTCTTCAGGCTCCATTGAGGGATATGGTTAAGTGAAGTGCAATGGAATAATCGTCACCAAGGTTGCCTATGTGAATGGCTTGAAACATAACTTAATAAGCATCAACCAGTTATGCGATGCAAACTTCAATGTACTATTCACTACGAAACAGGGAACCATCTACAACCAAAACAATGAAGTTGTGCTCACTGCTCCAAGATGAAGAGATGTATATATGTTGTTGATATGGCATCTTACCAATTTGAAAGGTATGTTTCTTTGCCAAAGCATCAGACACTGTAAATTGGCTGTGGCACAAAACACTATCACATCTCAACTTTAAGAACATCAATATCCTAGCCAAACAAAACCTTGTAGCTAGGGTCCATCAAACAAACATTGAATCTATAAAGAGGATAAAAATAGGCTGAAAATGAGTTAAAAAAAATGCATTGGAGTTAAATGTGTATGTCGCTTGGTGAGGCATGTTAGATTTAATGTCATATATACTCAAAATACAATTTTTTGATGCATGATTTATAATGTAATTAAAGCATGTTTTGATTAAATATGACATTATTAACAGTTTGGAAATTCTTTTTATCATTACAAATGTGGTAAATCTAAGGGTGTGTTTGTTTTTGAAAAAACAAAAAAAAAAGGTCTTAATATCCCTTTTACTCTTACCAGTAAAAGGTGGGTAGACGTTTTGCTTTTTTATTTTATTTTTTTTTTATTTTTTTTTTCTTCTTTCTTTCTTTTGAGTCAGACCTATTTAGACATATAATATCTTACTCAGTAAGAGGTGGGGGCTTCTCTTACTGCCTCTTACTCGATAAGAGATTGAAGACTCGTGTTAATATAATATATTTGCTTGTTTATTAACTATGTTATATTTATGATAAAAAGTCTTGTTTCATATTTACATAAGTTACTTAAATAAATTGCATAAACGAGCACTTAAAATCATTCGGACAATTATGCAAAAACAAACAACATTATTTCGTTCAAATTTAGACTTTCTAACCACCTCTTATTGGTAAGATGTGATAGTCAGATTCAGGCTATGTTTGGCAAAAGTAGCTGTGAGCTGTAGCCACAACTCACTGCTCACAGCTTCTTATAGGCTATGTTTGGCGCAAAGCTTTTTGAAGCTTTTTGGGCGATGAGCGGTGAGCAATGAGCTTTTTGATTTTTAGTGTTCGTTTGGCATGAGAGCTGTGAGCTTTGCTATTTTTTAGGAAAGCTCATTTTTTCAATGCTTCTTTATGAAGCTGTGAGCTGCTGTGACTACTGCTCACAGCTCACAGCTACTGCTCACAGCTACTTTTGCCAAACATAGCCATAGAAACATTGAAAAAATGAGCTTTCCTAAAAAATAGCAAAGCTCACCGCTCTTTTGCCAAACAAACACTAAAAATCAAAAAGCTCATTGCTCACCGCCCAAAAAGCTCCAAGAAAAAAAAACTCAAAAAGCTATGTGTGAAACAACCGTTAAACAAACAAACACACCCTAAATTTACAAAAAAGTTAGGACCCACCTAACCCCTCCTCCCCAATCCCCATACTCTTATCCTCTCCTCCCCCGAAACCTCCATTTCCCCTTTCACTTCTCCTCCGTCTTCTCCCTCCCCCTAGGGTTTAAGCCGCTGCGAGAAACACCATATTTTTCATTTAAAAAATGGCCACGTCATCAACCCCTCAAATCCACCCACTCGGTTTCACCCCCACCTCACTCAAATCCACCAAATCCGTACTTTTCGGAAAAGGCCTAACAAACTCCGTTTCATTCAGACATAACAGGATCAACTACCGTAAAATCGGTGCTTTAAGAGTAGTGGCTGAAAAAGTGGTTGGGATTGATCTAGGTACAACTAACTCAGCAGTGGGGGCAATGGAGGGAGGGAAGCCGGTTATCGTAACGAACGCGGAGGGGCAACGGACTACGCCTTCGGTTGTTGCGTATACGAAAAGCGGAGACAGGTTGGTTGGGCAAATTGCCAAGAGACAGGCGGTTGTGAATCCTGAGAATACGTTTTTTTCGGTGAAGAGGTTTATTGGGAGGAAAATGAGTGAAGTTGATGAGGAGAGTAAGCAGGTTTCGTATACGGTTGTTCGGGATGAGAATGGGAATGTGAAGCTGGATTGTCCTGCGATCGGGAAGCAGTTTGCTGCTGAAGAGATTTCCGCGCAGGTATAAAACAATGTGAATTTAGTTTACGGTAATTACGGATAGGATTAGATTGTGAATTGATTAATTGAAGTAGAAGTAGGTTAGACAAAGGCTAGAAGTAAATTAGTAATTAGTGGTTTACAACTTTTGGGTCAGATACTTGGTTCGTAAGCAGTTTGCTATTTTTTGATGTTTTAGGGATAAGTTGATAAATGAGGTAATGTTTATTGTCTATAGTGTATGTATTGATAATTGGAGTTGTTTTAGATGGTATTATTTGACACACATAGGAGGTCACACTGACACTAGAGTGTTTGATATAGCCTTTGCTATGCGAAATGAAGTAATGCAATCTGGATTACTTCAGTTTGTTTTGCTTGAAATTTTAACGTGTGGTGTGACCGTGTGAAGTTGATTTGTAATTTGTGGTCTGTTACGATTAAATTGACATGTGTATTGATAATTCTAGTGTATTCTTGGATAATCGGGTTTCTTTTAGCAACTATTTTACTTTGGACCGGTTATTTGACACTAGCAGAAGTAATTACTGACTAGAAGAAGCTGAATCTTGCTACTTGGAGTCGCACTACAATAATGTATACAAACACCGTCTTAGATTAACTTGTTGAAGAAACTTCAGCACATGTATAGGAGTTGATGTTGTTTGGTGTTTGGATATGTGCTTTTGATAGTGGTTAATTGATTTTGAATATAACTGGATGTAAGGTGTTTGGAAAATCTTGACTTTTTTGAGCTAGTCGATAAATAAAGTCAAAATAATCGGATTATAAATTTAAAAAAGTACATATAAAACTGTCTTGGAATTTTTAAGTTTTGAGTAGGAATTGCAGTTAATTTTTCTCGGGTGTTATCAAGTAAAATGGGTGAAATGAATATGAACACAACTTGAAATTTATAAATGTGTACCTAACCCTCTTGTCACAGTGTCTAAACTAGCACAAAAGTTTGGTTTATTGGTTAAGAGACATTGGAACATGGGGTTGATCCCACTGTGGTTATTGCAATTTCTTTTTTGTAAATGATGTAGGGTGCTAGAGTACAGATTGTAAGGAAGTCTGAAGCTTTGATGCTTGCGTTTCTAGTTGTATAAATATCATTATGTTAATGGTGATTGCTATGGTTGATGCATGTATTTCATAGTTAGTTCTCTGAGGTATTATGTTTTCGTAGATAAGAGACTAGCTTTTCATTTATTCTGATGTTTATTCTTTATGTGGATTATTTGCTATTAAGGGTATTTATTTTGGTATCTTTGGTGTTCTGTAATAACCAGGTTTTGAGAAAGCTTGTTGATGATGCGTCAAAGTTTCTGAATGATAAGGTCACAAAAGCTGTTGTAACAGTTCCTGCTTACTTCAATGATTCACAAAGAACAGCAACGAAGGATGCAGGTCGCATTGCTGGCCTAGAAGTTCTCCGTATCATCAATGAACCTACAGCTGCTTCATTAGCTTATGGTTTTGAAAGGAAGAACAATGAAACCATATTAGTGTTCGACCTCGGAGGCGGTACTTTTGATGTTTCAGGTGAGAGACTTGGGATAATCGCTTTTTTACTGTAATATGCTAACATAATTTGTACTACATACATTAGGTCACTATTTAGTAAGGAAGAACAATGAAACCATATTACTATATTAGTGTTTGACCTCGGAGGTGGTACTTTTGTTCGTGTTGCATCATTTTTTAGTGCTTTAGATATGTGCAGTTGTGCATTTACATCACGTTAAATTCGTACCGAGTCCTATTGATTCTTTTTAGATTCCTTCGGTTATCATTTAGTTTACTTTGTTTTTGCTTGCCTGTCGATATCTTGGTTGCCTATCCCGACATTTAGGTCTTTCCAGTTCAAATTTCATTTTGATGATTCATCTATCTTGACATCTTTGTAAAGGTGTTATTAAACTTGTTTCTCCTCTTTGTCGAATGTAGTCCTTGAGGTTGGTGATGGAGTATTTGAGGTGCTTTCTACTTCCGGAGACACACATTTGGGTGGTGATGATTTTGATAAGGTTAGTATCGTTTAAGAGAAGATATAAATGTCTATATCTTCTACATCTTGTTTTACGCGTGTTTAATATATAAATTTTTATAAACCCATGTAGAGAATTGTCGATTGGCTAGCTGCAAGCTTCAAAAAAGATGAGGGCATTGATCTACTAAAGGACAAGCAAGCTCTACAGCGTTTGACCGAGACAGCCGAAAAGGCTAAGATGGAACTTTCGACGTTGACACAAGCAAACATCAGGTATGTGTTTCTAGATGTGGATTTTCTAAAATTTATGATTGTTATGCCTTTCTGACAAATGGAGTTACTGATCTTGGTTTCTTTTTTTCTGCAGCTTGCCTTTCATCACAGCCACGAATGATGGCCCTAAACACATTGACACCACCCTTACAAGAGCAAAGTTTGAAGAACTATGTTCAGATCTACTGGATAGGTATGTATTAATGTATATATCTAGTGCAAGTTCAACTGGCTTGATGGAGTATGTCTCCTCAATATATTCTTCTTGTTGAAAGCCGTTTTCTTTGTAGTATTTAGACTTTAGAACTGACATTTGTGACCCATTTATCCAACTAAAACTTCTAAATCTTACCTGTTTATCCAGTTAAATATTAAAAATCAATTTGACCCAATCAACGGCTTGATGGGTCAAATTGATTTTTTAATATTTAACTGGATAAACGGGTAAGATTTAGAAGTTTTAGCTGAAACTGAAACTTGTCAAAGCCTTTGGAAATTGCCCAAAGTTTTATTTAATTCTGTTGTACTGTTTTTGAATTTGTATAGTATTTGTAATCGTCAACACACTGCTATTTATAGTAAAATTATTGAAATCTGATGCGTCCCTCTTTCTAATTTTTTAACTGTTCTGAAACTCTGAAAGAAATGATGATGAAGCTAATAAGCTTGGTTCTTTTGTTCAGGCTTAAAAGACCTGTTGAAAACTCTCTTAGAGATGCAAAGCTGTCGTTCAAGGATCTTGATGAAGTGATACTTGTTGGTGGTTCAACACGTATTCCAGCCGTTCAGGAAGTTGTCAAGAGTCTGACTGGAAAGGAACCAAATGTTACCGTTAATCCCGATGAGGTTGTAGCCTTGGGTGCCGCTGTACAGGTATATTGTAATTATAATCTTAGAATAAAAAAATAGTGTTCAAGTGTGCTTGTAATAGTCTGAAGTTATAATCTTAGAATAAAAAAATAGTGTTCAAGTGTGCTTGTGATGTCTGAAGTTGTAATAGTCGCGTGTGTAGTGCTTGAAAAATTCTAATTGTTAAAGAAATTAAGAGACACAGAGACACAAAATAATATATTTCTGAAAAGAAGTTGGACTGTCTGTGAGTTGGAAATAAAAATTAACTGAACCAGAACCTGTTTATCCAAATATTATAAACTGATTATTTTGATTTTAAGTTGTAGTTATGGGATAATCATTTCCGAAATGCAATTCCAAAAACCTTCATCATGCATATGATTTGGCAATTTGATTATTTTGTTTATTTTCAGGCTGGTGTTTTGGCTGGAGATGTGAGTGATATTGTTCTACTTGATGTGACACCACTATCCATTGGGCTTGAAACTCTTGGTGGTGTGATGACAAAGATTATACCTAGAAACACAACTCTCCCCACTTCCAAATCAGAGGTTTTCTCAACAGCTGCTGATGGTCAAACAAGTGTTGAAATTAATGTCCTACAAGGTGAGAGAGAATTTGTTAGAGACAACAAATCTCTTGGAAGCTTCAGACTTGATGGAATCCCTCCTGCTCCTCGTGGAGTTCCACAAATTGAGGTCAAGTTTGACATCGATGCCAATGGGATCCTATCTGTCACTGCCATTGACAAAGGCACAGGAAAGAAGCAAGACATCACCATTACTGGTGCCAGCACACTACCAAATGATGAGGTAATATATATCTTCTAATTATTCTTGAGAAGCTGACTGTGTTGTGTAAAGTTATATGGCTAGGGTAAGTTTTTTTACTTTTGGAAGTTGACAAAATGGCTGGTTGGTTTCATGTCAAAGCTCAAGTCAAAATAAACGGATTAGGTGGATCGTCTTACAGTTTTTCTAAAAAATTCCCGTGAACAATAAGTTTGTTAAAATGATCTATAGACTTGATTATTGAAAAGGTACAAACTTTCCTACAGCTTTAGTTTGAGGTAAAAAATTTCAGATTTTAATTCCTGATGGTAACCAACTTCCAAGTTTCTAGTTTAACGTGACAATCCTTTAAAGTTTTTTATATTTTGAGTTGGTCCATGTTGCTGAAAATGGTCAATGTAAGGCTTCTCTAGTTATCTGCATTCGGCTTTCCGGTCTCCGGATTCCCAAAATAGATTTTTTATAAGTTTGTACCTATCTACGACAGATAAGAATACTATACCACCAAGAATAAACGTTTGAAAGTTAGATACGTGTTCATTCTTTTGGCTCTTAAAAGAATAAGATAATTTGTTTTAAACAAGACATGTCAGAACATCAAAGTATTTGGATACAATCAATACATGTTAGGCTACTATTGATGCGTTTATATTTTTACTACTTTTCTTCATTTGACCTAAATATGACCAGGTTTATTTTAGCCATTTTTTGCTATTAATCTCGTTTGACCTGTCATTAGTAAATATGTACCCGAACTGACCCTTTCTGTAAATAAATATGCATTGACACAATGAGTTTTCTTGTGTGAACAAAAAAAATTGATATCTGGTACTGTGATTAATTTAATGCATAGGTACAAAGAATGGTTAATGAAGCCGAGAAGTTTGCAAAGGAAGACAAGGAGAAGCGTGATGCCATAGACACAAAGAACCAGGCTGATTCAGTGGTTTACCAGACTGAAAAACAGTTGAAAGAATTGGGAGAGAAGGTTCCCGTCGCTGTTAAAGAGAAGGTCGAGGAGAAATTGGGATCACTCAAGGAGGCCATATCTGGTGGCTCAACACAGACCATTAAAGATGCTATGGCTGCTCTTAACCAAGAAGTTATGCAGCTTGGCCAGTCACTCTACAACCAACCTGGTGCACCAGGTGCTGGCCCATCACCTGGGGATGCCCCTGGAGCCGAGTCTACTGAATCATCAGGTAAGGGACCCGAAGGTGATGTCATTGATGCAGATTTCACTGACAGCAAGTGATGAGCTAATATGACATTTATGATTGAGGTAGTATGTCAAGATTTTTGATCTGGCCATTTATGTTGAAGTTGTGTATAATGGTTTTTCTTTTGCTTGAATTGTTCGCCTTTTTTCTTATTTTTTATTCCACTTTGATTCTCTAGAGATAAAACTATAAAAGAGTACTATATAGTGATAGAGGATTTCATAGTTAGAACCTTTGGGACTTGCTCTTTAATATTATCATAATTTTCGTTTATCTGAAATATGCAATGGATGTAAGCAGCTTATGTATCAAGTTCTTTCGGTAGTTCCAACCAATTTTCTTGGATGTTATTTTAAGGTTTAGGGTCAGTATTTTTTTTTCCCTTGTTTTTGGGTAAACATGATTTCCGACCATTTGGCTAACTAATCCACGGGGTTCGAGTTCATCGCCACACAAACACACACCGGGTAAAGTCCTATTATTTATTTATTTATTTATTTTTAGTTGAGAATTCTGTTAAAATTCACATGTTAGGTATCAATAGAGAAATTGACCAGATAAGTGACTTGAATTCAATTATTTTGTTTGGTACGTAAAATCAGAGAAAGGAAAATCGATTCTGATTACAGTCATACCATCAGTTCACTAGCTTTCATAACATTTTTCATATTTTTCACATTTTTGTAAAAGTATCTGTTATAGTATCCCCGTTGCATGAGTAACATAGGTTGTTGAATTGGGTCAGATACTGGCTAAAGGCTGCGCACCGGTGTGTTCAGGCCATCTAAAACAACTCACAATAGCGTTTGTAAGTCGTGTTTGATATGCGGTATATTTCTTGAGTTCCGAACCACCCGACCTGAAGCTAACCCTTGCTCAGTTGCAATGCAAGTAATGCATTGATTAACTCCTAAATCAAAGGGTACATTAGCTGCTAGGCCAAACAACCAATCAGCTGCACTTGCGTGTATACATATACTCAGGGACGGAACCAGGACACAAAACGACCGGGTGCACTTAGAATAAACTAAGCGAAACTACAAACACAATTTTTAAGTACCGGGTGCATTTAAGAAAAATTGAAGTTGTTTAACAAAATTAACACTAAGCCAAAAAATCCATGGGTGTCCCGGGACACCCCCTAGTTCCGTCACTGCACATACTCTGGGTGTGAATATGTATCTGAAGCTCTCTTAGTTGTTTTTACTTCATAAATTCATCAAAAGAATCTATGTGCAACATATGAAAAGTACACTCTTTCCCTATAAAACATAGACAAGATGGGACAGAAAGCAGATATAACTACACGGACACAAAAAAAGGAAGATGAGTACATTTTTTGTCATGTTGATACAAATTATACAAATTTTAATGCGAAGTTTGTCCGCTATTCTTCATAGTTCTGGATGCTGTGACTCACCTTCCTGATGCAAGCCTATCATTTACACCTGTATGATGAAGGTCACAAATCACTGTCAGATAGCAGTCAAGTATCTTCATACTCAGAATCTAACATAAAGGAATCCTACAGACACCACTTCACAATTACGAGCATGGTATGGTGACATAAGAGTTGAGAATTATATACTCTAGATCTGAGCATGTTGAAAAACAGTATACAATTGGATAAGTGGATGACATGATCCATTTCACAAACTATATGTTTAAACTTTAAAGCCTCAAACAGTCGGATTCTCATGATTCTGTGCATACACTATACAATATTCAAACTGCGACAAGCAATGTCTTGAAAGATTGAATCATTCATGAATGTAATAAGTATAGACAGTTGGGAAAAGATATGAAGTTGGCTGATGCATCTGTAGAAACAATCAGTAAGGATCTGTACCTTGGTTGAACTAACTCAATCACGAAGACCAAGTTCAAGCTCAAGCTCGTCATCTTGTTCAAACAATTTCAATAGACGAGCATATTGTTCATCGCGTTTCTTCTTTTGCCATAACTTGAAAAGGAAAAATGACAAACCCGCAACTGCTGCAAGTGTGATGCATACTATGAGTATTGTAGATCCAGTTTTGCTACTTGAAGAAGAATGAGCATCAACCTTTATTACAGTTCTGGAATTTGAATCTTGAGAAAGCCCTGAAATGATTTATAGTACAAGAAATTGTTAACATTTTGAGACTTCTGAAACAATTGTGCCATAAATAGGTGTAACTCAACTGTAATAGACCAGCACACACTAAATGAGGCAATTTAAACTTAGGTTCACCATTTCAGCAAATGAGATTCATAATGTATATACATACTTACGGTACGCAAATCAGAACAATTTATTTATTACCAAAACTACTTCATGTACGTCTGATCATGAACACAAATTATACCATTTTTAACTACTTCATAATCAAATAAGACTATGGCTTCCATATTACCTTAATAACATTTGTTAACTTCAAGTCTACTGTTTATGGACAGTAGACTTTGAAGACACTTCAAAACATCGCTTTTAAGTACTGAAATGAAAATTTAGCCCTTAAATTCATTTACATTATATTTTAGCACCCTTTAAGTATAGTAAAATACTAGTGACAAATTAACCCCTAAAACCATCAAACTCTACATTTTAAGTTTAACACCCAACTAAGACAATAAATTTTTGTGTCCGTCCAATCTAATATGATAATTAGTCATTTTTAGTGCATTGTTTGATTCTAAGCTTTAACTACAAATTACTCATGTACTTATTATCTTATGATTAATACTAAATATTGCTAAAAGTTATAAGATCACGGCTTCAAAAACTAATGTTTGTTTTAAATCCGTTGCAACGAGTGGGCATTGAAGAAGGCGTTATCGTTAGTTTGAAAAACTTGTAGTTTTATTCTGAAACACATAACTCAACGTTTTTACTGTGATTGCAGGTGTATTACATGTTAGACATTCATAGGAAGTCTAGGCTGATAATTTTTTGAGGTGACTAGATGGGACAGGTTGACTAGAGTTGACTAATAAACACTTTTTTGTCTCTTCAAATAAAAATGGCAAGTTTAAAGTATCATGTATATCTTGGTGTTGATCTAATACATTTATTCCAATCTTTCTAAACACATTGCCTAGTCGATTTAATTAAACTGATATCAACAAAACAAACATGCTTTATAGCTCGTCATCCTGTATGTACAAAGCATCACAGATGAGGACTTAAACCCTTCTTCTAACCCTATAAAGCGAAAGTAATTGCATCTTTGACATCCATACGCAGGGACGGACCGAGGGGGGGTTCCCGGGGGTGCACTGGTACCCCATGGATTATTCTTGCGTGGTGTAAAATTGTGTCAAATATACCGATTTTTCTAAAATTAACATGATCCCTAAAATTTCGGCTACGATATTAGGTACTTTTCATTAAAACGAACTTGATGGCTCTTGGTCATGGGTCCGCCACTGTCCATACGTCCATACTCGTTACTATGGAGTCATACATATTATCAGTCATTTCACCTTATCAATATCATAAGTACCATATACACATCAATTTTAGCTTAAGTTGTCTCAAACTTTAAAACCGCGGCGAAAAAAATAAATAAATAAATAAATAATAAAAATAAATAAAAATAAATAAATAAATAAATAAATAAATAAATAAATAAATAAATAAATAAATAAATAAATAAATAAATAAAAAAACCACTATTACTTTTTAAGAATAAATGTAAGTTAACAGGTAAAATCTACAAATGAAAGAGGTCATGATCAACTCAGTCATAAACCTAAAACAATTATCTATAACATAATAAATAATATAAATAATAATTAATTCAACAATCAATTAAGGAACTATTACAAGTGATAAAATGAGAGATCTGAGAAACGAACCAGAAAATAATTGAAGACTAATTAATGTCAAGAGTAATAAGAAGTGAAAAGATCTATGTCTTGAGATCATTGTACTCTGTGTGTGTGTTTTTTTGTGATGAAGATTATATCAATGTTAAAAGTAACAGTGCTTTTAACTCGGGGATATTATAAGATATTGGATTACAACAACAAGAAGAAGAACAAGTCTGTTTCCAACTACTGTATTAAACAATACGCGTTGTTATTTCTGTTGCTTTCGTTCTGGTCATTGTTTACTTTTTTAGAGTCAAGTTTTAAAAAAGTTTGTGCTGTTTTGGCTTAAATTTATTTTATTTTATTCTATTTTATTAGTTATAATGTCCGCGCACGCGCGGGTTTGTTTTTAATTTTTTGAAATAATTATTTAAAATTTTTAATCCTATTGTTAATTGTATCTTATCTATATTTTTTGTATTTATCTTCTACTTGTGTTGTGGATAAATATAAAATGTTACCTAGTAAGAAAATAATCTTTTTTTTTTTAATATCTTATTTATATTTTTTGTATTTATCTTCTACTTGTGTTATGGATAAATATAAAATGTTACTTAATAAGAAAATAATATATTTTTTTTTAAATAAAATTATTACTAAATAAAGTATGGTTCCAATTTTTTGAAATGAAAAATTCCCAATAGGGGTTTTGTTTTATTATATAAAAGATTTTATTTATTATTACTGGGTTTTTCATATATATCTTTCTGAAAAATGCATAATTGTATAATTGTATATACATCCAAAGCATGAATAAAAATCATTGTATTTATGTGCATCAAAAACTTGTACAAAAGATATATATGCAATTATTCATTTTGGGAGGGATATATATGCAATTCTACCTATTATTGGGGTCCCTTAAAATTATGAAAACCTATCTATACTATCATTAATGCATTTAATGCTTCCCATATTTAATGTAAAAGACTTTGAGGAAAGACTTTGAGTTTGCCAAGTCTTTCTACAAAGCTTTTCAAAAAGCTTTCACTACAATGCCAAAAAACTCTTTCAAAAGACTTTTGGTAATAGTAAAAAGCTATTGATAGTTTGTGCATTGCGGATGCTCTAAAGTAATTGAGACTTCCTATAAAAAAATGTTTTTAAAATTTTAAAACAAAAAACATTACAATAAAAGAAAATGTTTTAAACATCGGAAGTCTTAGTGAGCATACATTCTCTTAAGCGGACTAATGTATCAGTCTTAGTGGATGTTTATTTTTCTCTTAGTAGGGAGGATTGTGAGCCCAAAACTCTTACTATCTCTTAATTGAGAGAGTAGAGACGTATTAAAACTATACTCTTTTTTATAAAAGGCTAATTAAGATAAGTTCATATCAAACCATTTAACTCCGTAAACTCTTTTGGGGCCATGTTCACATATTGTCCCTTGGACAAAATGTATGTCTGATCATCTAAAAAAATGATTGATGCATCATAAAGTTTGTTGCGTAACATTAACCGTTTAAGTTCCTAATGTTGAAAGCATACATATAGAAATCACCTATCATTATATGGAGTCAACTGGGTGTTTCTTTTTTTTTATATGGGGAGGATATATGTGAGTCCCACATCTTATTTAGCCTCTTATTGGGGAGGATGTTCATTTTCTTACCTTGAGGATATAGATGAAGTAAAAGAAATGTGTGGGCCCAAGCACAAAAGAAATATTATTATTTATCATTCCCTCCCCATATAGAAAAAAGAAACACCCCCATTACTAGTAGTTTATTTATGTAAAGTTGAGCATATCTTATAAGCTGAAAACCTCGAAAGGACATAACCCGATTTGAATTTCACCCGAACCTGATAACCCGATTTCTTATAGAATTGGGTTTCGAGATACTTTTTTTTAATCGAAACATGAATCAAGTCGACCCGATAACACCCCTACTTTCTAGTAATACCTAACAACAATGGGTGGATCATGGTTGTAATGGTGGTGGATAGTTGTAATGATTGATGGTGATGACTGGAGATGAAGAAGAACTATGGTAGATGAGATGATGGTGTTAATTTTAAGAAAGTTACACAGTTCGTCCATAAGGTTGTAAACTTGTAATACCAAATTAATTACTACTACATAATGCGGTAAAATGACCAAAATATCCTTACGTGCAAGGCACATGGGGAACTTAACAACCATTGACTGACGACGTTAAATCAAAAGGACCTTGGGTGATGCAAAAATTGAACAGTTGAGACCTTGGGCGTATTTATTTTGAATTTAGGACTCAATGTGTATTTTTTTTATACAAGTTAAAGGACGAGCGGTATATTTTACTCTAAATCTTAATTTAAAGATAGACAGGGCGGAAATAAGTCGAGCCCATTTTATGCCTGTCAAAGTTCGAGCTCGGCTTATTTAAGTTTTAAACCATGAGCTCGAAGCCAGATTGGTTTGAGTCTTGTCTTTCAAACTCGAGTTTGGCTCCTAATATATTATATAGTGTCTCGGTTCGCTTTTACAATACGTCAATGAAAAATTAAAGCTCGGCCCGTATATCTAATTTGAGCTCATTAATTAACTCGCATATATTACACATGCATAACATACTATATATGTTTAATATTTAAAATATACTAGTGTCGTTTAAACTCACAAACTCGATCAAACTTTGTATATAAAGCTTGTGGTCGAGCTCAATTAATAAACGAGCCAAGCTCGATCTCGTTTAGGCTCACTCATTCAAGCTTTTTACCGATTTAATCACGAGCTTTTCATGAACGGCTCGCTCATTTCCACCCATTCCATTGCTTTTAGGCAACTATAACTACGACTGTCATTTTAAAATATTATTCTACCCACCCTAATGTTTTGAACAACATACATTTTCAACATGCAAAACATTTTGAATGCATATAATGCACCAATTAAGATGTAGACTCAAGAGCCAAGACAATAAAAGACCAAACTAGATAACTTATACTCTAACATGTATGGTCTCTTCTTCCTCTGCAAACAGAAGGAAGAGGAGGAATAGCATCTGTTTGCATAACTTCTCCAATTATCTTGCTGAAATTTGGTCGATTAATCGTGGACACCATCCAAGCATGCACACAGAAAAATCATTTGGAAGCTTATCATGAATCATAATGGAATTATGTACCTAACAAACAAGAGTAGAAGTTGAAGAAAATGATTACTTTCGAATTAGTAAACCTTCCAAAGCTAGAGATCATTTTCAAGTTTCAACTACTAGACGAGTACCAATACATAGCCACAGAATTTTATAATGACAGATAGTTTTAGTGATAAAAAATAGTTTATAGTTTATAAACGAAAAATAATAAAAGTTTGAGGATTTGAGGATTAAATATAATGTTTTGAAACCCGGTTTCCGGTCGAAAAACGGGTAATTTAAACCGGGTCAATCCGTCCCGGGTCAACCGGTGTTCGATGTGTATCAATAGTTTCCTTTCGAAACATATGTTTCAACATTTCCTTTATTGTGATGTTTTAAGTTTTAACTTACCTAATATAAATTTTTCAACATTTCATATATTGATTTTTTCACTTTTTCACATTGACCATTTTGCTTTTATATGTAGTATAAAATTATAGATATAGATATTTAGTTGACTTAATCAAGTAATCAACCATTGACGTTTGACATCGTTACAATGCTACTCGTAAATAAACTCAGAACATAAAAATACTTTCCAATCTCTAATTAAGGTTGTAAATAATACTTATCCTCTCACGAAAAAGGCTAGAAAAAGTTAAATTAATTCCAAAGCATGAATAAAGTGTCAGCAGCATATTAAAGGATTAACTATCATCCCACTAAACAACACAAATGACTATTTCATTAACCAAACCTTCATGCATCATGGCAACCAAGGTTTTAAGAAAAATGGTACACCACCAAAAACTCCTGACAAACCTCAAAAAAAACCACACACAAATCCTGATCATCACAGCAGACAATCTCAATGCAAAACAAACCAAAATCATAAAACAAAACCTAACAAATGAGTCATCTTTCACCATGGGAAAAAACACTTGGTTAAAAAGATCTATAGCACAACATGCTCCTGCGACGGGGAACAATGCTTTCGTTGGTCTGGTCCCACATCTTGTCGGGAAAGTGGGGTTGGTTATGACATCACGTGATCCTGAGGAAATGAGTGAGGCTGTTGTGGGGTATAATTTAAGGCCATTGTTGTGTTCTTCTATGGATATTGGGATGTATTATATTTGGCAGTTTGTTGTGGTTGATCATTTGTGTTTGGTTCGTCAAGTGAAGGATGTTTGAAATAATGGGATTGACGAGGAATATATATGTTTGATCATATGGTTCTAATTCGTGTTTATTGCGTATATGATATTATTGAAAGAAAATTTGCGAATACCGTTAAATTATCAACTATTGTGCATTTTGATTGCGGTTACTGGAATGAATAGTTTGTTTTTTAGATTAATTTTGGTTACGACTGTAAGGTGGTGTTTGGTGTAATCTCAAATTAAGTTTTTTGTTTCTTTTCAGAGTTCTCAAATTAATAAGCTCATAAGCAGAACAGTAAGCTTATCTATCGCCTTCTTAAAACATATAAGCTCAGAAAATAAAGCAATCCAAACACCCCCTAAAACCTGAACAACACAATATCTACATGGTTTTCTTTTACAGGTTTAGCATTATAATAGCTTTCTAATTCATGATTGTTAGTGTGCACTCGGTGTAAATCAGATACATTCAGATAAGCTTGAAAAACTTGGTTAATTACATAACACAAACTGTTTACACTTTGAAATTTCATACCACCAAACTTGTGAAAATCGATATTTGTTTCATCACTTTTTTCCCCACTCCCTAGATTATGTCAGAATTGCATTGATGTTCTATATTTACAACCCATTTAGTGTGGGAATCGTTATTTATGTTTCATATATACAACTGCATCATAGCTTATATTAAAGTTTAGTAGAAAAAAATAATTTGTATGATCCTACATTAACAAACGTCATTTAGGTTAACATCATATAGCATGGTCTGTCTTACAAGTGTGATGTTTTACATCTGCATTTTAACCGAGCGCCATTCCAATGTCAATGACTGACTGGCCTCCAATGGGGTAAGTTCTAAAAATGTGAACTTTATAGTTATAATGAGTTGGTGAACAATTACTAATCATGTGGGATTTAGCATGTATGTGGCACCGTTGCAGGTAGTCATATCAATTGCACTTTTTTTTATTGTTTTAACCAAGAAACAGTTGGAGAGTGTTGGTTAAGTTCAAAGTAGAGCGTCGTGGTGCTGATCGTAGTGGATAGGGTACTATACTTTAATCTTACAGACATGATTACTAACAGTTGTTATTAAAAACATGTTTAACTTATTAATTATAGTCAAAACATTTTTTCCTTATAGAATCTGGGGTTATGAGAAAGTTATCTTTTATTGTTACATTGTGCAGCTAGACTCTCTTTTCGGGGTATGCATGAACAAGTCGGGAAATTAATAATTATGCTATTAAGAGGGGTTGCATAGCAACAATCATGTTGGGTTACTGATATTACAGCTATGACATGATATTTTTAGAACAAATCAACGTACAACAGCTCTATGTATGCTTTTTGTTTTCTGCCGTACTAGGTTTTCATAACCTTCCACACTATCTTATTTACTCAGAAAACCAAGTTTCAATACAGAGCGAAGTTTGGGTAGAAAAGTAACGAGATGGGTGAGAATAACTGAATAAGTACATTCTGGAATATTGGTTGATGTATGTTCCTAACCACGCTATAGTATTATCTATGACCTATCTGTTTGCATGCATTTGACTAGGGGAATTGGAAAGTGGAGGTACACTGCCTTCTTCAAACGTAAGTTTTGCTAACATGACTTGATAAGTTACTTTAGGAAAACAGTTATGAGACACTCATTCAGGATTTTAAATCAAAGGTTTATGACAACCAAGATTGAGATCACGTTTATTGGCAACTAGATGGTCCTACAATTCTCCAACCTGAAACGACAAAAGTTGCTCCTTAGTCGTTATGCTTTTACTTGTCATGTTTTGATAAGTTAAAAGTCCAAATATTTTGGCAAGTGACTTTCCAACATTCTATTTGATAAGTTAAAAGTTACTCCTTAAATGTTATGCTCTTACTTGTCATGTTATTGGACCTTATATTGTTATCATAATGGAGACTTAAACAACATGTGGTACAATAGATGTTATGTTCTTATGTTATAAAAGGGTTTTCTAAATTATGACGTGCAAGAAAATTGACGTGTATAACCTGTGATAAATTGTGTCCCATATTCCTATAGTTTACATCATTAATAAAAGGATTTATAAGTTGTTAGGATAATTTGCATCCTTTTGTTAATGCAGCATCATTATTAAGACTTTAGATGTGTTTTGAATGGGATGTTTGGTAGCTGTTTTTGCTGCCAAAACATGGAGTGTTTGGTTGCATGTGTTTCCTGTCAAAATGGGGTGTTTCGTTGCAGTTTTTGCTGTCAAAACAATGGCTGTTTGGTTGCTGTTTTATCAGTCAAAACTGGGTATTTGGGGTGCTGTTTTTTCTGTCAAAACAGGGGATATCTGGTTGCTATTTTAGCTCTCAAAAGTGGGGCTATTTGACCAAGGTTGTAAATATCGCTCGGCGGTACCGTGGCGGTTGACCCCCGAAATCCGCCATAGCCGCCACGGCGGCGCCATGGCGGAGACCCTAGATTTGAAAAAAAACCCTAGATCTAGGCTAGATCTGAAGTGAATATGAAAAAAAAAAACCCTAGATCTGAAGTTATATAGAGTTGACCGGCGTGAATCTGAAAAAAAACCCTAGATCTGAAGTTGACCGGCGTTGACCGGCGTTGACCGGCGTTGACCGACCGCCGCCAAGGCCGATTTTTGACCGATTTTGACCGCCAAGCTCCGATTTTGACCGATTTTTGAATGATTTTGACCAATTTTGACCAAAAACGCCAAGTTAGACCGATATGGGAAATATCGTGGCGGTGGACCACCGAAATCCGCCATGGCGCCACCATATCGGCCGCCATGGCCGATTTTTACAACACTGTATTCTGACTGCCATTTGATGTCAAAATGCGCAGTTTGGTTGGTGTTTCTTTTGGCTGTGAAAACATGGTAGCTGGGTAGTCTTCAAGTCTGTATGATTCTTGTACTTTTTAAACATATATATTGTTAAAAAAAATGTGCTTATTCAGATTTTAATTTTGTTCTCAATGGTGTATTGATCTTGGTTGCAATTTTCCAGCTTTCTAACGAAGATGAAGAATACAAATGCAGACGTAGCAGTTGAAGATGATAGATGAACTCAAACGCATACATCATACAAAGAGTACATGTATAGACACAAGTGCGTACATGAGATAGTGGTGCATATGGAGGAACTTGAATGGTTATATACAAGTGCATATGGCTGAACTCAAATGCTCCTGTACAAAGAAAACGATCAAAAGGGTTTAATGAGGAGAAATACATGTGCGTATACGACAAAACCAAATAAAGTTTTGTTGAATATTGTGCACACATTATATCGATAAATTTCATGTATTTTTTTCTTTTTCTTTTGAGACAATTGTATTTGAATTGTTTTCTTAATCTTTGGATGTATATATTCTTCTACTTATCTTCCCCCCCCGGGTACACACACTCTTTAGGCTGCATGTCCCCCGCCCTTGTCTACCACAGCCGGAAACAAACATGTCATACATGGATTACAAAAATAAATATATATAAAGTATACCACATTTCACAAGTCAATAATAGCAACTGGCATATAAATAAGTGTATTCTTTCATGATCTAAACAACAGTGTCAACCTGTGAACCATTTTCATTGCAAAGAAGCAACAGCATGGATTGGTTTACTTCATGAACATATACTCAAAAGACAAACCAATAGAAGACCAAAACTGGATAAGTCATAGTATGTTGAACATCACAAAACAAAGTTTCACAAGTACCTAAAAGCAGACTTCAAATAATAAACCCCCTACACAGATAAGATTTGATAGATTCTCACGTCCTAAAACAAGGCACCACTTACCTCACTTGAAGCACTTCGCATCCAAAAGAGCTTCACCCTCAAAAGGCTCCGCGTCCTCGATCATCTGATTCACTCGCTCCTTTTGCGCCTCATCAGAGAGGTCGACCTTGGTCCACTCATAGAGCTCCATGTCATAGCACTCATCCATTACAAACTGGGGAATCTCTGGGCCACGGAATAGCCACAACCCTTTCACCTTGAATGGGGGCTCGTTTCCAATGATCAACATCTTCCCAAAGGCGTACTTTCGTGCAAGATCCATACGCTGGAGGAATCCACCAACCTTGTTCATGGTCACAAATGAGACAGTGTTCTCATCATTGTATTTGTAAGTGCAGAACCAAAGAGAGTATCCCTCAGGATCAAACATGTCCCAAAAACCTGCGAGTGTCAAGATATACATCAGCAAAGATTTAATATTTATCCATACTACCGCTGTTAAAATACCAAAGTCAAATACAATGATGAGAACATTGTCTTTGCTGAAAATACAAGTTGATATAATGCAAGGACTGAAGTGGAAGTCTAATTTATATACTTAAGGACAACATTGGGTTCTACGTCATCTTTGTTTCTCTCCCAATCACACGATTACACTGCCGATTTTCAATCTTTGATTACTTTCTAGCATTCTACAAGTCTAATGCTTCATATGATTATCATATAGATATTCAGATCATATTTGTCTCATTATTTTCTGGTTGGTACTGTAACGGCAAAATGAAAATAAAACAACAGAGCCAGAAGCTAAATAACTATGCCACAAACTGTGACGGGAAAGATTCAAATCAAAAAGTACTTTATAACAGATTGGGTTGCATTGACCAGCAACACTATTCAATAATTAGCGTTAAATATGATTACAAAAGAGTAATATAGTTTAATACAAACATAAATTTTTTATCAATAATAATCTAACTTTTTATTGAAACGGGTTAGATGGTTTTATGCAATAAAAAAATAAAATACACTTTGAACGAATTCTGGACCAATAAACCCCATTAAACAAGATCCCTTTCCGGCTATTTTTTAATGTAACCCAAAACAGCCAATTCACAGGTAAATAGGTCCATATAAGTATATAACACCCATACTAATACTAAAAGGAAGTTACGAGTTCCAGAATCAAATGGAATATTAAATACAAAAGAATGTACTGAAATTACCTTTGATGGCAACCTCACGGAAGTTACTCTTGGTGTTGGAGTAAAGCCTCTTCCAGTCATCCAAAACCATCTTACTTGGAGGTAGCAAATCAAGGGGGTTCTTTGCCTTGGGCTTTGGTGCCTCTTCCTCCTCTGCAACTGCAGGCTTGGGGGCCTCAACCTTTTTAGGCTCAGCTTTGGGTTTCACTTCTTTTGGCTGTTCTGGTTTCTTTGCAGAAGGAAGAGGTGGAGCAGCGTCTGCTTGCTTGACTTCACCAATTACCTTTTTGAAATTCGGTTGATTAACCATGGTCCAGAAATACCTCTCAACATGAGGAAACTCGGATGTAAAGCTCTTTGGACACAGAAATTTAAAACCGAGGACCAAGTTGCATGTGGTGATGATGTCAGCCAAAGTCACTGAATCACCAACCAAGAAGGTATGCGAAGCAAGATAGGTGTTCAGAGCAGTGAGACCTCTCTTAGCATTAGCAATGTAGCTCTCCTCGACCTTCAAAGACAGCACACAATAATTATTAATTTGATTTTTTCAAAATGCATGATCGAAGAAAAATTCTAAACCGTAAGAAAAATAACATTCAACTTGATAAACTCTACAACTATATTTAGCTAATTTAACAGACAACACAGTCGCACTGCCAAGATTTAGCTTTCAAACAAGATATGTTTCCCAATTTATAATACCGTTCGAGGTAGTTCGCTATAAGGTTGGTCTATTAGCAATTATCACCGTAAGAGGATTTCACTAGTAAGCCGAATCTAAAAACACAGATAAAGTGCATGTAGAGAAAAGGGATTAACATACAGGTTTGATGTAGTTGGCATATCCGACTCTCGGCAAGAGCCAACCCCTCAAATTAGAGTCAATCTCATTCGAAGAGAAGTCAATCCACTGCTCAATTTGCCCCTGTACAAATAGAGAAAATATATAAGAGTCGTGCATAACAGCATAAGTATCAGCATACCTTCAAACAGGAAAAGAACATATAAACAAAACTTACATATTCTATGGCTGAAGATCCCAAAAGAGAACTTCCATAAGCAACTACAGGAAACACAATGACAATATTAACACCACCGCCAAAATATCAAAAGAAAATTATAACCAAATCTATTTTGTCACTTACCGTAGCGAGCAATTGCATTACTCTCAAAAACAGAGCCTTCAGGAGTCTCGAGAACAGGAATCTGCATCAATGATGAATCATTTGATCAAACCCATTACAAAAAGTTACAGAAATTGGTAAAAGCAAATCAGACTAAACACGAGAAACTATACCTTTCCAATAGGGTTCATTTTAATAAACTCAGAAGCCTTATTTGACACACCCATTTCAAAATTATCAGTCAATTTGATTTCGACACCAACATACTCTGCAGCAATTTGTGCCTTGTAAACATTCTTGTTTACGGCGCTATTAGTATGAATGATCTGCCAATAAAGTCACGGAATACATCAAAAACAAGCAAGTAACTATTACAAAATATACTACAACCATATGATCTCATACAAAACATAAACTCTCGTTTTCATACACCATTAACCAAAAGTCCAAAAAAAAAATCTGTAAAAAAATCACAAAGTCCGTGAGAAGTACTAAATTACTTGTTCAAACCAAGTAAACTGCCTTTGTTTTTCTTACATCTGATATTTGATATCTATATGGTACATCACTACAAATACTTTATCCAAAAAAAATGAAAAAAGATTGATTGATTGATTAAAACAATTAGTCAAAGGTCGGTCACATTTATACAAAAATCTTTCAACGAAAAATGCAAATAATCAAAAGAAAAGTGATATATGCTTAAAAGGGTATTCGGGATTGCTTATTTTTACTGCATCCTGCTTATTGCTTACTTTAAAGTACAAACTATCTGCTTATTTTGGGGAAAAATATTAATATCAAATTTCTATATTTCGAGTCTCATTGCATTTTTTTTTAGAAAATAAGCAGATCCAAACACTATACCATGAAGTGCTTATATTTAGACAGCTTATAAGTGCGTATTCATAAGCAAGAAAATTAACCGATCCTAAACACCATACTATATCGTACACCACTAAAACTACTTTCCAGTAAAAGATCGGTTACACGAAACAAGTAGTCAAAGGTTGTTTACATATAATGTTTGGATCATCCAAACTGCTTCTACTTATCTGCTTATTCTATGAAAAAAATAAGCAGTTTTGAAAAGAAAAAAAAGCTTATCTGCTTATTTTGATATTTTAACCAAAAAAAATCTTTAGAATCCACTTCTCAAAACAACTAATTTAACATAAAATAAAATTAAAAAATGCCAAAAACAAATACTTGAAGTGCTTATTTTTAGCTTATAAGTGCATGAGCAGATTTAAGCAAATAATTAGATGCAAATAAGCTTTTAAAATATTAGTACATCAAAACCCTAATTAAACCATATGATGATTAAAAAGTCAAAGGTTAGTCAAAACCCTAAATCTGTGAGATTCAAATTTAAGATAGCATAATAAGAGAATTGAGAAAGATAAAAACGAACCAGCGCCATCGGAAGTAACGATCGGGTGATGCGGCGGATTTGAGTTTTATTAACTTTTCTAATTGACAAATGGAAAAAGGGTTTTTCAGATCGCTTCTTATAGAAAGCACATAAGATACTCCTTTTTGCAGTTAAAAAAATTCTAGGGAAGTTTAAAAGAATATCCTTCTATCTTTATTACCCTTTTTTTTTTTTATTATTATTATTTTTTTTATTTTTTTTTTTAACTCCTCCGTCTCATATTCAATGTTGTGTTTCTCTCTTTCTTTTTTAAACCTAATAAAGGGCCTAATGGTGGACTTAAGGCTTTAAATACTTGTACAGTATAAAGGGGACTTAAGGCTTTAAATACTTGTATAGTGCACTGTACAAGTATTTAAAGCCTTAGATCCACCATTAGGCCCCTTTATTAGGTCCACCAAACATATTCCTTCTTTTTTAACTTTAACACTAAATATATTTTTTTTTTGTTATATAATATTTGATGAAAATTATATCAGAGAAAATATATTTAAAACTCAATTCATTCATATATTTTGCATCAAGTATTATACAACACAAAAAATAATTAAAATTAAAGTTGAAAAAAAATTAATTAAAAAGTCACAGGACATATGGAGTAAACAAATTACCTAAACGACAATTGGATACTCATTTTACTAATCTAAATTATTTTCTTATGTTTTACCAAATTGGACTAAACCTGTCATATCAAACCTTTTCAATCTCTCGAAAACATGTCATATCAAACCTTTTCAGTCTCTCGAATATAGGTGTGTGCCTATCCTCAGTCGCCCGAAAATTTCCTCCATCACCCTCAATAGAATCGCCCAATTGTCTCCCTAATTTATTGCAAAAATTAGACCCACTTTAATGCCCCTTCTTCATCCATAACTCATTCATTCAATCAGAACACTTGGAAAACACACTAACAACTCATTGTTGGTATAAATAAAAAACTGAATGCGTATTGAAATCAGTGAAAAATGTTTTTTAGATGATTATGAATACAAGGTTAAAAAAACAAATCCTGAAACATTTAATGTCTGTTGTGTGCCGAAAAAATATTTATGAAAAATACATTGCGGACATTATAAGGGGAGTACGGGGTTTGTTACAAAAAATATTGAAGATAACTACACTTGTCCAAAAACCATAACTCGTCAGCGTCACAGAAACGCTAACAAAGTGTTAATATGTTACCTTGTTAAAGAGCAGTTAGCAGATCCAAATCGAGAATATAAACCCAAAGATATAGTAAAGGATACGGTTGTACATTTTGGAGTCAATATTTCCTAACATCAAGCATATAGGGGGTTGCATAAGTGGTTACGGATGCTTAGGGGTAGCCCTTATGAATCTTTTAAGAAATTGCCTTGTTATTGTCAAATTTTGGAAAAGAAAAACCCTGGCAATGTGACAAATAAAAAGTTGACAACGAAGGAAGATTTGAAATGCTGTTTATTTCCATTGATGTTGCGGTAAGTGATTAGTTCAATCAATTTCAAAAATTCACTTATGTTGTTTTAACTAACTAAAGTCATACTTTTCATGTTGCCATAGATTAGTAGTTTTAGGAATCATTTAAGACCAATGATCATAATCGATGGTGCTCACTTAAAGAGTGACTTCTACCACGGAGTCAATCTTCTAGTTGTAGGTATAGATGGTAACAACCATATATTATCTATCGCTTATGGTATTTGACAAGGTGAGGACGGGCCCGGGTGGACATGGTTCCTTGAACAGTTGAAGGTTTGCATCAATGAAGAACCAAACTTGACGATCATATCCGATCGAAACCCAGGCATCATTCAAGCTGTTAAAAAGGTTTCTCGAAAGCTTTTCATAGTTATTGTTGTCGTCGTTTAATGATGAATGCCGACATAAATGTTGAATGATTCAAAACTATATATTGGAAGATGTGCAAGGCGTACACGATCCCTAAGTTCGACGGTTATTTGGCCATGATACATGTTACTATAACTAATGCATATAAGAATCTTAAAGACGTGCAATGTTCAAAATGGTCCTGGGCTCATTGTGTTGATGATTGTTATAATTACCTAACATCTAATAGTGCAGAGTCCGTTAATTCATTAACTCAGAAAGCTCGTAAACTTCCAGTAACAATGTTCATGGAATTCTTTAAAGATCTTCTACAGAGGTGGTATTACGAAAGGAGAGAGACAAGAGGTATATTGATTGTCCTATTTCACGATTTGCCCAATCAAATAGGTTTGTTTATGTGTGCCCTAACTTTATTTACATTTTTTTTATAAAAGATTTATTTTTTATAAATTTATTGAATTTTTAATTATTCAGCTTCCATTTTTATGGTTTGATATGTGAATGTAAATTGTGGCAGGTTAATGGATATCAAGAAAGAAGTCATATTCAAAATACATAAAAAAGGCTTTTTTGTATTTGGTCCATTAAGGTATGAACATGGTTCAGTTTCAAATGTTTATGCTTTTTCCTTTGATAGGGCTATTTTTTGTTTAAGCCCAGATCATATTTTGGCCGAGATTAAGGAAACAAAATGGGCATTATTTTTCTTTTACCTAAACAGTCCTTAGAAAATGGTTTAAAGTTAATTCATACAGATAATGATGTCCATACACTATTGAAATGGCTAAAAGGAATGGTTCAGTTGATTTGTATGTTGCCCATAAGCCACAGAGGTTAGTTGAGTATTACTTAACGATGAGGCGAAAAGTGTACCGCTTTTGGGGGGGATTTAAGCCCTAAATCGTAATTATTTGATTAAATATTGCCCAAAATCGTTCCTTTTGTCATTTTAGGTACTTTGGAGAAGAAATCTGAAAAAGGAAGCATTTTGGACGTTTTTGGAGCATAAAAGTGAAGAAAACGACAAAGTCTCAAAATATGCTGGAACAGTACCCTGACGGCGTCACGGCTTAAGAGGTGACGGCGTCAAGCTAGGACAAAGGAGGTGGATATGAAGAATTTGCTTGACGGGCCAGAATGGATTTTTGGGATTTAAAGGGGGACGGCGTTAAGAGGCCATCACGAAACCCTAACCGCGGCGAGGTGACGGCGTCACACCCCATAACGTGACGCCGTCAGATCTGTTTTCCTATATATATTTTCGCAATTTTCATTCATTGGGTGAAACTTTTTAGAGAGAAACCCTAATACGAATTTTAGCAGCTTTTTCAAGGTTTTTCACCTTGAGATCTTCCATGTTACATTGAAGATAAGTTATCAATTAATCATTCAATATGTCTATGTGTTGTTTGATTCTATCTTGTTCTTGTCTTTTGTTTAACATGTTAGGCTAGGTTTTCTTTGTATTTTCTTAGATCTAATGAAACCTAAATATTAATTATTGGTTGAATGGTGTGTTATTAATTGTATTGGATGAATGTTTATCGATGTTAGGCTTAAGAAAACTGGCTAACCTCCTATATGGTAACTTGCTTGAACGTCTTAAGAAACATGATCGGATGTGTACTACGATTATATGGTTGTATTTAATGCATGAGCGAATTCTAGTGATCCCATGTTAGGAGCTTTTAGTCGGCTCGACATAGGAGTGAAGTAGGAGCTTATAGAGTTGGGGAAGTTTGTACACACCCCCACGACTGGTATTAAGGAATGCAACCCGTCATCCACGTAATTATAACACACTAATCAAACGGTAAAAGATAGTTAGGGAGTAATGAAGTCTAAGTAAACACACTTCTCTCCATATTAATTTTCACAACCATTTTATTTTCGTTTATTTATTTTATTTGCATTTATAGTTATTTGGGTTAGTTGACTAGCAACTAATTCCGCCCACTCCTTCAAACCCGAGATAATTTTACTTGCTTTCCTAAAAACATAAAATACAAAAAGAATCTTCCCTCACCCTTAGACCTATTAGAGTAGCTTTTCAATCCGAACGACACTATTCCCCTAGAGAACGATCAATCCCCCGGTACTTGCCACTACACTATACTACATCGGTCAGGTACACTGCCTGGTGGGGATTGCAAGCCTCTTAAGATCCCTTGAGAGGTAAAACCTGTTGTAAGGTCGCAAAACCACGCATCAAGTTTTTGGCGCCGCTGCCGGGGAATAGTTATTGTTTAGGTTGAATTTTTATTTTATTAGGTCTACTCACTAGATTCCTTTCTAGTGAGATTTTTATTTTATTTTTCTAGGTTTTCTTTAGTCTATCTTTTTCTTTGTGCTTGTGTTCGTAAAAAATTTTCCATTGACTCTTCCGTTCACCATTATAGAGAACGTGAATCCACCAAATCCGACACTAGAGTTTTATCAAAAAAAATATAATTATACTAGTTTGGATTTTTCAAGATGGAGAAGTGAAATGATGAGAACTGGATCTTGCATTGATTTTAGTGAGTACCTTGAGAAAAGAGACCAAGTGCATGACACTTTTAAAAAATTCACCTTAGGAGCTCCATCAAACCCTCAAAATACCTCATTTAGTGAAACCTATGCACGATATGAGCCTTCACCTAGGATAGTTTCTTATGAGCCACCTAGCTGCATGTCATGGTTAAGCACTACCATAATACAAGATGAACACATAGGTGACCTTGATGTGATGGAGGATTTAGCCGAACATGATCAAATTGATCAAAAAGACCTAGGTTTTATGATCGATGATGATGAATCTCAAGAAACACATGATGAATCTTTTGGGCAATTTGAATATAGCAGTAAGAATATTGAGGATGATCCTTATGATTCGGATATAGAAGTTGAGATTCCTAGAGAAGCACTTGAGATACTAGGGAGAATGCTTAGGATAGATTCTACTAAAACACATGATGAGGATATAGGTGATCTTGACACGAGGAATGATGAGGTAAATAATATAAGCCCACCAAGTACCCCACAAGTCCTACCATCATTTGAGGCACACACACCACCCGTGACTTACCCGGAAGAAGTAGAAGAGACTATAGGAACCCCAATAGAGGTAGAGCCCTTGGACCAAACACAACTAGAAATANNNATTAAAATATTTTCTTTTTAGATTTTAATTTTCTTTAATATTAAAAGTTTCAAGATTTTCATTTTTCAGTCCCTGTAATTTGGAAATTGGCAATTTTAGTCCCTGTACTTTGCTTACTTGCATTTTGTGTTATATTTGTTATATCTGTTTATTGTGAATTTTCATTTCCAATTCCAAGCAATCAGTAGTGTAATAATCAATCCAAATCTTTATCTGGTTACTTTCCTCAAATCACTCATTCCAGAACGTTTTCCAAAACACAATTTCAACCTCGTTGGGATTAAACGACCCGGGGATACACTATATTCCTCAGGATTTCATTGCATTGTGCTCTAGACTTTCAGGGTTTATTTGTTACGGTTAGTCATTCACAAGTGGCTAGCTTGTGTGACAATACCTGTTGGTTTTGAGCCAATCAATAGGTGATCTTGACACGAGGAATGATGAGGTAAATAATATAAGCCCACCAAGTACCCCACAAGTCCTACCATCATTTGAGGCACACACACCACCCGTGACTTACCCGGAAGAAGTAGAAGAGACTATAGGAACCCCAATAGAGGTAGAGCCCTTGGACCAAACACAACTAGAAATAGGTTTGAATACTTATAGTCATAATATTTCTTTTAGTTCTATGGAAGTTCCTAGTTTTGATAAACCGGAGCCTCAACCAAAACCGTTACCTAATCTTCCATCCTTAGATGTGAATTTAGAAATTGAAAAAGGTCCCGATCCACCCATCAAACCATATAGTATGGGTAATTTTACGTTGAAGGTAGTTAACTTTAAGCCTTGTAGAGAGGAAGCTAACATAGGAGTGAACCATAACCTTACATACTTACATCACCCATTCATGATTGATCACAAGAAATATTATGGGTTTAAACCGAGTTTATTAGGTCAAGATGGATTTCCAACTAGGAGTCTCTCGAAGTTGATAGAAGATGATCCCTTTTTAGGAGAAAACTTTAATTCACCCATTGACCAAAGTGAACTAAGTAAGGTTATGATGAATGGAGCACACCCCTTTGAGTATATAATTCATCCACTACTCTTTCCTCATGAGGCATACTTCCACCGAGATGGTGTGTATCGCTACTACCACCCGCAATTAATCTTAAGTGTTGGGAAAACCTCCCCTTTATCCGTTAAATAAAGGTAGAGTCAGGCTCGTGACTCGTACAAAAACAAGCGCTTCTTGGGAGGCAACCCAAGCTTTATTGGTTTTGTGTGTTTGTTTATTTGATTTTATTTGTTTCCGTATGTATGTTTTATTTTTATTGTTATTGATTCATGTTTCAAATTAAAATTGTGAAAATGCTTTATTTTGTTTTTAACTTCGTCTTAACTACATAAAGGTATTTTGCAAAAGATAAGTGTAAGGGAAATCTAAATCGGTTTATTAGAACGAATGGAACATGAATCATAACAATAATAAATTAGCATACATATTAGTAATTGTTTGAGTCAAATGCTTGTATCGAGTCATAATGATGTTTTGCAGGATTTCCAGGAATTAAGAATTGAGTTTTTCCAGAAATTTTCTGGAAACTTAACATGAAAAATCTGTCAGATCACTTCTGACGGCGTCAGGCTCCAACCTGACGGCGTCAGGTGCAATTTTTTGGAATTTTTGAAAGTTTTGTTTTTCTTCCGGAATCATAAAATGCTTTATTAAATCTCTAACTTATAAACTCCAGGAATCTGCAAAATATTCATTCCACAAGCATTATATCCTCATACAGATTTATCCCGCCGAAGTTATGCAGGTTTTCGTGTTTGTTTTCTCAGGTTTAATAGGTTATTTTGGACAAGGAGATGTATGTGGAATCAAGCTTTTGGCAATGCTTTAATCTTGGAGATTCTACATTCTCTTGGAAGAAGATCTAACCATGTTACCACTTTATCCACCGAGCGAATCAGGGGAGTATTTGATTTCATTCTTTTACCTTATTTACTTTTACGTCTTATTATTTGAACATTGGGGACAATGTTCATCTTAAGTGTAAGGGGGGGGGGGTAAATTACGATTCCTTAGAGAATGCAATTACGCTTGATTTTTGTTTGTTTAATGGTAGGTGTGTAATAAAACTGAGAGAAATACCTGTTAGGGCAATTTTAGTGCCAAATTTAAAATTTTTTACAACATTTAGGAGTGAAACTTTGGTCTTAATGAGCGTCTCATGGATAGGAGTTATATGACTAGCACAAAACCGTACCACTAAAAAAAATTTCCACCCCAAATATGTGAGGTTCGCCCTTAGAATTGGTAGGAAAAGCATTTATGCTATGCTTTGAGCACCGGTAGCACTTAGATTCTAGAACTTGCGTTAGGACCATCCCAAATCCACAAGTGAGACTACATTCGTGTAGTTAGATTTACTACATGATAAGAGGCATTAGGATTAACCCATTGTTTTACACCTGTGTTTTTGTTATAATTACTTTGGCTACATTGGTCAAGTAATTCCGCCACACCCTTGCGTTGTACTCATTTTTAGTACACGATACCCCTAGTACACCCTCCAGAGCCTATCCTTTTCGTTTCTAACTTTAAGTATTTTACTTAAAGGAAGAATTTGTTACAATCCACCCCAAATGTACACCCAAATCGCCTTAGCCTACCTTGTATGCACTCACCTTTAGTGCATTATTGTGACAACATTTGTTTAAACCCTTAGTTAATTATCTAATTGATTACATGGTTGCTAAGTCGAGTCATATCTTGTACATATTGTTTTGGGACGATTGGGACTCATGGGTAAAGTACTAGTGTAATGGAGTAATGGGGAAGAACATCATTATTACCCCCATATGTGCTAAATATTTTAAAAGTACTCCAAGTGTTTCGATTATCTTAATTCGAGTCATTAGAATAGTATGTGTAAAGTATGTAAAAGTTCAAGTGTAAGGGGAGAACCGAGGCCCCTATGATGTATTATTTTGGATGGTAGGGCAAGAGTGTATGAAAAAAAATCGAAAAATCAAGAAAAAGAAAAAAATGAGAAAAAGAAAAGTAGAAAAAACATACGGACTACCATCTCGTTTCCTTTTATGTTTATTTTATGCTTTATTAGTTTTTGATTAGCTTAAGTCGAGTCTAATCTTGGCTTAGCAACGTCATATTGTACATGTAATTAATCAAGATCTTTAACTCGCCACCAGTAAAATATCCCTTATCCAACAAACCCGTGTTTATCATATCCCTACACCTCATGTTACAACCCTTTGGAAAGCCCTCTTTGATAGTTTATCTTAGGTGCTTACGCCTAGTGGAGAAGGTTTTTGATCCTTTCCCAAGCCTCTGGTAATCTATTTGCTATGACAGGTAGTGAAAGATATTATTCATTTTCATTTGTGAGATATACTTTTATGACACCTGAGAGATGTGAGTATCTAAACACTACTTGTGAGGTGCTAGTATGTAATCTCCGTGCTTATTATGATTGAAGGGGAACGACTAGTTGTTGTAATTACTTTTATATTAGTGTTAAATGACCCCTAACTTATATTTTGATTAGAATAAAAGCGCATTTGCTTGAGGACAAGCAAATCTCAAGTGTAAGGGTATTTGATGAGGCAAAAAGTGTACCGCTTTTGGGGGGTCATTTAAGCCCTAAATCGTAATTATTTGATTAAATATTGCCCTAAATCGTTCATTTTGTCATTTTAGTTACTTTGGAGAAGAAATCTGGAAAAGGAAGCATTTTAGACATTTTTGGAGCATAAAAGTGAAGAAAATGACAAAGTCTCAAAATGTGCTTGAACAGTACCCTGACGGCGTCACGGCTTAAGAGGTGACGGCGTCAAGCTAGGACAAAGGAGGTGGATATGAAGAATTTGCTTGACGAGCCAGAATGGATTTTTGGGATTTAAAGGGGGACGGCGTCAAGAGGCCATCACGAAACCCTAACCGCGGCGAGGTGACGGCGTCACACCCCATAACGTGACGCCGTCAGATCTGTTTTCCTATATATATTTTCGCAATTTTCATTCATTGGGTGGAACTTTTTAGAGAGAAACCCTAATACGAATTTTAGCAGCTTTTTCAAGGTTTTTCACCTTGAGATCTTCCATGTTACATTGAAGATAAGTTATCAATTAATCATTCAATATGTCTATGTGTTGTTTGATTCTATCTTGTTCTTGTCTTTTGTTTAACATGTTAGACTAGGTTTTCTTTGTGTTTGCTTAGATCTAATGAAACCTAACTATTAATTATTGGTTGAATGGTGTGTTATTAATTGTATTGGATGAATGTTTATCGATGTTAGGCTTAAGAAAACTGGCTAACCTCCTATACGGTAACTTGCTTGAACGTCTTAAGAAACATGATCGGATGTGTACTACGATTATATGGTTGTATTTAATGCATGAGCGAATTCTAGTGATCCCATGTTAGGAGCTTTTAGTCGGCTCGACATAGGAGTGAAGTAGGAGCTTATAGAGTTGGGGAAGTTCGTACACACCCCCACGACTGGTATTAAGGAATGCAACCCGTCATCCACGCAATTATAACACACTAATCAAACGGTAAAAGATAGTTGGGGAGTAATGAAGTCTAAGTAAGCACACTTCTCTCCATATTAGTTTTCACAACCATTTTATTTTCGTTTATTTATTTTATTTGCATTTGTAGTTATTTGGGTTAGTTGACTAGCAATTAATTCCGCCCACTCCTTCAAACCCGAAATAATTTTACTTGTTTTCCTAAAAACATAAAATACAAAAAGAATCTTCCCTCACCCTTAGACCTGTTAGAGTAGCTTTTCAATCCTAACGACACTATTCCCCTAGAGAATGATCAATCCCCCGGTACTTGCCACTACACTATACTACATCGATCAGGTACACTGCCTGGTGGGGATTGCAAGCTTCTTAAGATCCCTTGAGAGGTAAAACCTGTTGTAAGGTCGCAAGACCACGCATCACTTAAGAAACATGGGGTCTGATGGGGAGGTTCTGGGTTGGGTTGAAGATGATGCTAAGTTATGTTGCTTGAGTTCAACACCTTTTAAGGCTAGACATGAATGTAAGGGTGTTGATTAGGGTCGTGTAAGCAAGAAGATGAAGGGTGGTGTACTAAGCAAGAAAAAAAATGTGTTGATAAGGGTAAAGGAAAGTTATTGAGGATGAGGCTGTTGTAACTAGAAAAACAAAGTTGTGGTAACTAACTAAAAGAGGGGTTTTGATCATAAGGTAAAGGCTAACATGATTGAAGATGTGGGTTTTGTAAACAAGAAGAGGAAGGTTCTACCAAGTATGGCTGGTGCTCTTGTGATTAGAGAGGGGTCCATGGAAAATGTACAAGTAGATACGGGTGTTGTTAACAAACCTAAAAGTAGTGTTAAAAGTACAAACTAAGTACTTTTTTCTAAGAGCACCAACATATGTTGGAAAGGCGTGAAGCACAATTCATGTGTTCAGTGGTGAGTTTTCAGCTTGTTTAGTCTTTTGGGCATGTCCTAATTTTCAAACTGCATTCTAACTTGTTGTCTATAACTTGATTTTGCAGGTTCATTAGAAGGTTTAGAAAGTGTTTGTTGTTGCACTTCACGTTCATCAGGATGACGTGTAGAAAGTGATTTGATGAGGCTTCTTTTTTAGGAAAATGTAATGTGTGAACAAATTGGGTCTTATGGGAAAATGTTATTTGTGTAATTTGTTTATCTTTTCGTAATTTGTGAACAACTTTTGTTTGTCTTACAATTTGGTTTTCTTATGATTTATGTGATACGCTTTGTACTCTTGTGTTTATTTGTAATTGTGTTTGATTTTCTCTATGGTTTAACTTAACTTATAATACAGTTATTTTTAGCAATAATAACAAACACTAGAAATAGAGATTAGAAGGGAAAAAATTGGAGAGGCATCTTAAATAAAAATGTACAACGCCAAGTAGGCAGATGAAACACCGCCTATTTGAATTAGGGTTTGGAAAAAGCGAACAACGAATGAAAGCATAGTTTCTTTTTGAGAGGAGAGTGAAGTTTGTGTTTCTGATCGTGTATGTTTTGATTGCATTGTTCTGATATTATTTTACAAATCAGTCCTTCTGCCCTTTGCAATTTTTTTTCGCACTATTTTGTCACATCTTTTTTCACCACATCACTAAAAAACAAAAACTCATCTAATATTGACCAATTTTGACTTTTAAATTGACCAATAGTAAAAGGGCAAATTGCATCAAAAGGTACCCATCTTAGGTCCAATTTCAATTAAAGTTACTACTATTTTTTTTCCTCAATTTAAGGTACCCGACTTTTTTTTGGCCGATTTAGGTTTTATTCTAACTTCCATTAACAACTTTGTTAGTAACTTACATGTTTGGTCCTTAAGTTTGTATAGGAGTTTCATGTTTGGTCCATTTTCATACGTTTGCGTCCGTTTTTACACGTTTTCGTTCGTTTTTGCACTTTTTCATCTGTTTTAACACGCTTTCGTCCGTGTTACACGTTTCCATCTGTTTTTACATGTTTCCATCTTTTAGTACACGTTTTTGTCTGTTTTTACACGTTTCCGTCCGTTTGTACATGTTTCCGTCTTTTTTTGCACGTTTTCGTCCTTTTTACACGTTTTCGTCCTTTTTCACACGTTTCCATCCGTTTTTACACGTTTTCGTTTGTTTTTGCACGCTTCTATCTGTTTTTACACGTTTTTATCCGCTTTTACACGTTTTCATTTGTTTTTACATGTTTTCGTCCGTTTTTATACGTTTACATTTGTTTTTACACGTTTCCGTATGTTTTTACACGTTTTTGCACAGACAGAAACGTGTAAAAACGGATGAAAACGTGTAAAAATGGACGAAAACGTGTAAAAACAGACGGAAACGTGCAAAAACATACAGAAACATGCAAAACAAGGCGGAAACGTGTAAAAACGGATGAAAACGTGTAAAAACAGATGAAAACGTGCAAAAACAGACGAAAACGTGCAAAAACGGACAAAAACATGTAAACCATACGGACACGTGTAAAAACGGACGAAAACGTGTAAAAACATACGGAAACGTGCAAAAAACAAACGGAAACATGCAAAAACGGATGGAAACGTGTAAAACGGATGAAAACGTGTAAAAACGGACAAAAGCGTGTAAAAACGGACGCAAACGTATGTAAAACGGACGAAAATGGACCAAACATAAAATGCCTATACAAACTCAAGGACCAAACATGTAATTTACTAACCAAGTTGTTAACAGAAGTTAGAAAAAAACCTAAATCGGCTAAAAAAAAGTCGGGTACCTTGAGAAAAAAAAGAGTAGTACCTTTAATTGAAATTAGACCTAAGATGGGTACCTATGAAAAATGAGTTTTCATATAATATTAGTAAAAGATTTCAAACTACCATTTATACAAAATCCATTCTTTTCACCCTACGCGCTCCATACTTCCCCGACAAAAAGCCCGCCAAAACACCATCCTCTTCTCAAACACAGATATCAGCTTGGCAGCAGTGGCGGCGATTAGCATGTGCAAGTGGCACAACCGCACCGGGCCCCCCTTTGTAAGGGGCCCCCATTTTTTAGTATAAATCCATTAATATTTATAGTAACACTCTAAATATTTGTAGTTTTTTTGGTAGCGTAGAATTTGACTTTTGTTAATGTTTTGCGTAATGTCAAAGAACTTTTTATTTTCCATAATAGTTAATTTTTTCGTGATTTATGGGGGTCTCATTTGTGATTTCGCACCGGGCCCCCAAATCAATAGGACCGCCCTGCTTGGCAGTCAAAGGATTACACTCTTAGACTTTTCAATTTAGTTGGATCTAAAATGAAATTGAAGGTTTTATTTTACCTTTGTTATTTTTTATGGTTTCCATTTGAGATGATACCTCAAATATTCTATAACTTTTTATAAATTACTTTTTGGAGTAGGTTATATGAAGAGGATTTGACTATGACGAGCCAGTATGTATCTTAGGCCTAAAACCTTCATTTTTATTGCTCTATATATACCAAACTTAGAATTAAGAGATTGATGATACTCACCTATACGGATCGAATTGTTATAGGTTCTTACTTTGATTTCAACTATATTTCACTATATATGTTATTGGTGATCTTTTTCAATTTATATTTCTAATTGAATCTCAGGAATACTTCTTTTTCATTAAATGTCTGCTACAGCTTACGTCTCCTTTTTGTTACTTGATTCGCTAATTACCATGATTGTTCTTATAAGTGTCATGTGCATGATTAGTTGATTGATTGGTGTCAAATTTTTGCAGTTTTTAACTAGACATCTACAAACTGATGTAAGTTACAGCTTTTTATAGTGGCACTTTCAAAAGATCAAACTTGCTCAAAACTTTACCACCACCAGCTAAAATAATTAGTCAAAGCGTGATTTACAACATTCATTGCGCAATTGGAATTTCAGTTCTTTATATCTGAGCTTTCTGCCTTTCTATCATCCGTTCCACAATGTTGCAATTAGACATCTACAAATTGTTGTATACATTCAGTTCCACAATGTTCTAAAATATTATGGACATTCAGTTCTTTAGATTATGGGATATAAACTTTTGTAGACTAGGTGTTTATATCCCATAATATTTGTTCGAGTATTTGGGATATTAAAATAAATATGTGGTTCCGGATCAGTTTCAACCTTGCTCGTGTAGAATATAACTAAACTGAATGTCCATTTTGTAAAATACACTTTTAAAGATGACATGTATCCTACTTAAGAACTGATATCTTGGTGATTACACGTAAGGGTGTCTTTAGTTTGTAATAGAAAATGAAGTTGTAACTTTAGATATTGCAATGTTATATAGTTGGCATTATTAGTTAAATAGATCCCTTTGATTCTACAATAGCTCAATATATGCATGGTCTAGATAGTGCGGTTATCGAGTGCATGTGCTCCAGCAGTGTTAACTGTGTTCGTGCACACCACCCGTCATTGTAAGTTCTTTAACATCTTTCTTATAGGTGGCTTTTTCAAATGAATCTTAAATGAGTCAATCAATAAAGTTATATGAAATGCAAATGAGTTCAAAGTGGTCAGACTGGTCAAACAAGCTGGCTTTGAAGATTTTGACATGTACTAAAAGCATCGTCTCAGCATTATCAGCCCGTCGCTCCTGCAGCTCCCTTTCTCCTACAGATCGGGAGTGCTGTACATGGGTATATTTATAATGTAAACACATGCAACAACATGATTGTTGTTCCTGGCCTGACAATTGTGGATGAGTATACACAGTCTTTAAGAAAACATTCGACATTTCTGGGCGTGATTTAGCACGGCCAAAACAGTACCTGGTGTTCCTATAAACTAGTGAGCAGATTTGGTAATATAACTAAAAAAATAAATGGTCAAAATGAAAGTGCCGTCTATCTTACTCAAAAATATATCTATACTACTGTACTATATAAAGCATTTAAGTTGTGGGCTCCACCAAAAATTAAGATAAGGAGCTCCAATTATGGAGTGACATGTGTTACTTCTCAACTAAAAAATTACCTTTATTTTTAAATTGAAATATCCTTTAATCTATTTATTTTTTAATGATCTAATTTCACCATATTTTCTAAAATTTTGTGCTCTTTAATTCAAATTCATTTTGATATATTTTTATAAGTTGTTAGGTTTTGCATTTTTAATGGGTTATTTTGATATTTTTACAACTTTAACCTTTATTTGAATAAATACAAACTTGATTCGTCAAAATTATAACTTTTGAGGGAGTGTTTGACGGGTAAAAAATTGTCAGATCTTATAACCCAAATAAACACATACAATGAACACATATACTTTCAAAGTGTTGTGTAACGAATTCACTAAGCGGGTACACAATTATGGGAAAGTTGAATTAGCAATTCATTCATTATATTTCTATTATAACTATATTTTTTTCGCCTCCGCTGTGCGCGGGTATCCAACTAGTATAAAAAAAACAAGGTTTAGAAAATACACTTCCCGCTTTGATTCTTTCACTAATACCAACTTCATCTTTCGTATTCTTTGCATCATTTCCATTCCAATTCCATTACTGAGTCAACTAACGACTCTGTCAACTAGTCAACTCCATTACTTAGTTTTTATCTACTCCATCATACCAAAACAATGTTCAACATTTGATCATAATCATCATCATTATCATTATCATCAAGTAAGTATTGCTGGTTATTGACGTTTTACAAGAGAATTATAAACATCATCTGCAACACTTATACTTCAACTAGTTCAACGATGATCACCTTTAATTTGTCTCTGATAAGCCTTTGGATAACTATTAGTCGTATTCGAGTCATATTAGGAAAGAGTCATGTGAGTCATTATCTAGGAAAGTATCTTTTATTTTGTGAGTTTATCTTGTATCGACTTGTATACAAGTTAGGGTTTATTCGGTATTTATACACCGCGTCATTCATTAATGAAAGGTATGATTTGTCTAATAAAAATATCTCTCGTTTTCTTCTCTAATATTCTTAAGGAGCTCGCGCCCGATTTAAGTGGTGCCATATCCTGATACAACCCTTAACCGGGTCGTATCAATTGGTGCTTTCATTGAGAGCTCTCGTTGAGAGCGTTTCTGATTAGGGTTCCAATTAAATATATATGTATATATATATATATATATATATATATATATATATATATATATATATATATATATATATATATATATATATATATATATATATATATATATATATATATATATGTATATATATATATATATATATATATATATATATATAATTATATATATATATATATATATATATATATATATATATATATATATATATATATATATATATATATATATATATATATATATATATATATATATATATATATATATATATATATATATATATATATATATATATATATATATATATATATATATATATATATATATATATATATATATATATATATATATATATATATATATATATATATATATATATATATATATATATATATATATATATATATATATATATATATATATATATATATATATATATATATATATATATATATATATATATATATATATATATATATATATATATATATATATATATATATATATATATATATATATATATATATATATATATATATATATATATATGTATATATATAAGTGATAAAAATTTTGGTTATTTCCGGCAAGACATTTTCTATATTACAACTTTGGGAACTGTTGAGGTTGAATCCTACAACTTTGGGAGAAGCCTTACCCTTGGCCCGCATAACAGAAGCACGTCTTGAGGATCAACGGTCGTCTTCTTTCAGCAACAAAGTGAGTAGTAGCAACAACGGATCGCAAAACCAGAAACCTACAACCGTCGTTAAACTACCTTTATTGACAACGCCACCTAAAACTACTATTGAACCACCTCCACTAGAAGCCATTAAGAGAAAGAAAAGAGATGAGGTGCCTCTCATGTGGATGAAATCAAAGTTTTATGTTGTGATTCAAGTTGGGCAGAATAAAGTTGTATATGGCGGGTTTAATTTGGACACCAGTCATGTAAATTATGGACAACCTTGGCAAAGCCTTTTGATGCACTTTATGCCATTTTCTTATAATCCAAAAGAGGGTGAACTACAAGTGAAGGTGTGGGATCCTGGAACTACATGAGGCGAGATTTTGAAGCACCTCCTTGAGGACAAGGTGAATTCTGAAAGTGTGGGGAATGATACGCCTTTGGATAACTATTAGTCGTATTCGAGTCATATTAGGAAAGAGTCATGTGAGTCATTATCTAGGAAAGTATCTTTTATTTTGTGAGTTTATCTTGTATCGACTTGTGATACAAGTTAGGGTTTATTCGGTATTTATATACCGCGTCATTCATTAATGAAAGATATGATTTGTCTAATAAAAATATCTCTCGTTTTCTTCTCTAATATTCTTAAGGAGCTCGCGCCAGCTTGAAGTTGTGCCATATCCCAATACAACCCTTAACCGGGTCGTATCAGTCTCCCTTTTGATAACCCTTTCTGTAACACCCCCAAAATTGGGTCCAGCGGAAGCATACATGTCACTGGGGTGTTACTAAATTGAAATCACAACATAAGGTAATAAAGAACGGAATACACACTCCGTTAAAATACAATAAGTTTAATAAAAATCGAGTTTACAACAGAGTTTTTAAGTTCATTAGATAAGCCCAAAGTCTAGTGGTCCCAATAAAACAAGTCAAAGTCAATGTGTGAAAACACTTCGGAGAATAGTTACGACCATTGCCTTGCCATGCCTTACCAATAATAAATAACTCAAACACCTGATAAAAACATGCTAAAAGTGAGCAAAAAGCTGGTGAGTCTATAGGTTTAAGCAGTAAAATCGTAAGTTTGGACCATAAGTTTAGTATATGAACATTATAACGCATATAAAGTCATATAAAAATAGTCTATTATGTTAGCACTAAGTTCATGCAACCGAAGCTATAACAGTGTGCATACTCATAAAGTATGGAATCATATATAGGGCCCGACAAGTGTTTATCCCAGACACCTGTGTTTCGACATGGTATACGTTCGTTTGCCTATTCGGTCAAACCGAACGGGGGAGTTACCCCCAATAGATCTATTTATAACATTCGCGCTTCCCAGCATGAATTAACGGTTCATGAGATGGGCATAATTGGGACATAACAGGGCTTAGGCTAATCCACATAATAGCATAAATAACAGAGTTTGGTCCATAAAATAGTTTTGCATGTTTCTCACCCCAATAAAAACAAGTATAAATAGAGTGGGGCTATAAACTCACCTTAGTGAACGGTAGTAAGCAGTAATTCACGTGATCAAATAGAGTGTGGCACCAACACGCGACCTAGATTAATAAGGCATGATTTAGTTCACAGTTTAAGTTTAAGGCTCAACGAAGTTTAATTAATCTCAAAAGTTTTTAAAGTGTTGCGTTGTTGTTGCTTGTGTGGCAGCATTTAAGTTTGAAAACGGTTTTCTAAACGTTTGTGTTTATTTGGCTCTTGGAAGTGTATATAAATAAACAATAAATGTGAAAGGCGAATAGATCCTTGGTTTGACGATAGCCGAAAGGTGAAGTACGGGAAGATGATTGCAATGGTTGTTAGACGTTGGCGGAAAATAATAACTTTAATGTTAGAAGTATATATATNACTCACCTTAGCAAATAGCAGTCAGATAGTGCAATAAATCAGGCAGTGTTCGGCACCAACACGCGACCTAGATTAGTAAGGCATGTCTTAGTTCACGGTTAAAGTTTAAGGCTCAACGGAGTTAAATCAAACTCAAAAGTTTTAAAGTGTTGTGCTATTGTTGCTTGTGTGGCAGCATTTAAGGTTGAAAATGGTTTTCTAAATGTTGGTGTGTATTGGCTCTTGGAAGTGTATAACGAATATGACCTCGAGAGCGGATAGTCTTTGGTTTGGAATTAACCAAAGACAAAAAAAAAGGTGGGAAATAATCAACAATAAATGTTAGACGTTGGCGGATAAATGGTAACACCGACGTTAGAAGTACGTATATTTATTTAGACGAGTGTACGTATATCTACTTATAAAATGTTTGTTTCTATTATAAAAATATATAATTAAGTGGTAGTTTTATTTAAAGCATTTATATTTAAAATAAACTAGTAACTATATACTTTTTAAAAATATAAGCTCGTTTAAAATGCTTATTGTTCGTTTATTAGAATTGTTAAAAGTATGTAAGATTTTTATGAAATTTGCGTGACTCGAATATAATAAGCCGTAGTATATTACTTATAGAACTCAAATAAACCTTTATAAGTCAAAATATATTAAATACATTTAGATATGAACTATAAGTGTTATTAGCAAGTTTAGAACTTAAGGTTTTGTTTTAGTCTAAATTATATAAGTTTGAATGTATATGTATATAGTTTCGCTTATAATAAGTTTTATAAGCTCGGTATAGATTATGTCGCGGACTCGTGGTCGAGGGATATGAATTGAGTCGTGTCGTTTACGTCGTGCAGTAATAAGTCGTGATTAAATCAAAACGGAACAGTGGATCAAACGCACTCTTAACATGGTGAAGTGGGTTGCGGTTCAATGACTAGTAGGCACACTCCCTTAGCTGTGAATGGGCTTGGCCCAATGATGAAACGGAGTGTTAGAGTATTAGACTTATAATTTACAACCAGATTTAGTATTAAGTTTAGTGCTATATTCCATTCGTCGGTAGGAAGCAAAGAATTAAGATTTGTTTCGACCCAAACTATATTCGACAAACACAAGGTCCGAACAAATATATATGTATTTATATATATATATATATATATATATATATATATATATATATATATATATATATATATATATATATATATATATATATATATATATATATATATATATATATATATATATATATTTTAACACTAAAGTTCAACAAGTTTTACTTCTGACTTGGCGAGGTTAGGTTTTGATTCACATATCAAATCCAACCATAAAACCGACACAAATTTTACAGGTTCAAAACAATTTTTAAAACTCATAACATGATAATTAAGTTACTAAAGGTGGTATATAGAGTGAAGATGGAATGACCGAAGGTCTCTCGTTGTTGGTTCTTGACAACACTAGGGGAGCTACAAACCAACATAAACCAATCTACTGTAAGGAGTAAAGCCATTCATACCAAAACCATTTCATTGTCTGTTATATATGTGATCAATGTGCAAGACCAAAATCAAAACACACCATTGTTGGAGCAGTGGTTGACATCAAGAGAAAGTTAACCACCATACAGTTTCAGGTGCAAACCATTTTAACCCTTTTAACTATCAAGATCAAATTCAATACACCAACGAAGTCACCCACTGGTTGGGTTGAGGTTTACGATAGCGGGGAAAATAAAAAGGAAGGTAGGATTACCTTAACTGATCAAATACTAAACAAAATGTACCACTGTGGTGCTACTACAGTGGGTTTCGACCCACAAAAAAATTCAAGCACAAATCAATTTTGCTACTCGACTGTCGGGTACAACCTGACTCGAGTGGATGTTTATACCAATCATACCCTCACGGGTTTGTGAGGATACAGTAGTCACAAAACAATTAAAACAACACTCTTCGGTGTGGGTTTTATCTCAGCCGAATAGACTACGATGGCACAAAAGGAAAGTAAGCCAAACAAAGTAACTCTTCCAATCCTAAGCCAATATTCAGGTTTTAAGTCTTTATTTTAGTTTCTTAATTTTTAGTATACCACACAATAACAATAACACAAATGGATTCATACCAAGATCTTATAATCGATTAAAAAAATTATCAAACGTTTTACATCAACCAAACAAAATTATAATAAACCAAAATCCAAATAAATCACCAGAACATATAGATATCCGAATAAATGCATCAAAACAAGGGTTTCAGGATCCTTACTGTCACAACTCACATTTTCAGGTCATTTTCCAAACCTCGACAAATTACTATTCACAAGTTACTATTCATCATTTACTATTCATCGATCACTATTCATCATTTTACTATTCATCATTTTCGGAGTCCGTTTGTGATTCTAAGAAGCGTTACTATTCATGTGACACTATTCATCCCGGAAGAAAAACACTATTCATGTTCATCATGCATCATCACGTAAACCTAGTTTACGGGTATTCAAATTCGAGCAACCGGTTGGGTTTGGCTGCGAATTCATTCATTATAAGTAAGAACACTTCATGTAGGCTAGAATTAGTCTGCACATCATCAGGAACTTCATCAGAACATTAGTTCATGCATGGGTTTGTGTGTTTACATGTACGTATGCATGAATGTTTAAATAACGCTACCACTCAGTTTTTACTACCAACATATACCTGATATTCCCGTCTACTATCCTAATATGTTTTCATACTCATTATAATAATATAAAAGTTATATTATTAATTTACCCGGTATTTTGAGAATTTTTACGATACTTTCCGGTTTACGTTTAAACTTTCGTCGGTTTTCAATATTTCAACACGACAACTATTTTAACACCGGATTCTCATCAGGAATGTAAATTTATGAAGTTTACGACTTTAATATATTTACTTTTTGTTCCGTCAAAATTGATTTCTAGTTAACCCGGTACCCAAAACTTATAACGTAATACATTATACACCTCAAATACTTGCTAAATATTACAAGATACAAGATTTCACAAACATCTCATCCTAAATAACACCTTGGTTGACATTTTCAATGAGGTGTGCAAGTATTATACTTGAACTTGTCTTTTAAATTACCATATTGCCATTATGTACAAGACTTTTTGGCCAAGAGTTTAAGACATTCATACTTTGGTCATTTTTCTTACAAAACAAAGCAAATATCTCTTTCTTTCTCTCTTTGAGCTCAGCCAACAAGAAGAACAAAAGAAGACATCAAATTTTTCAAGAACAAAGTTTATTTCAAGTCTTTTACATAACCCTTGTTAGGATTTTGAAATAAAAATCCCAAGGCTTTCATCCTAAGTATCACTAAACTCCATATACTTCAAGTAAGCTTTACATGAACTTTTTCATCATCTCATGTTTTCATTTCACTAGTTACATGAAGTATTTTCATGATATATTAGTTATACTTGCAAGTTACTTATGTTATTGTTACCACTTTATAAGTTTTATAGTTTTTATGAATATATAACAAGCCTATGATCATTCCCTTGAAATCCTACCATGTTTTGTGAAGTTTAGGACTCCATGACACCCTAAGAAGGTGTATGGTAGAATATGGGATGTATTGAAGTTGGTTGGAAGGTTTTTGTACAAGTTAGTAACTAGGAAACTCATTTTTGACAACCTTGAATACCTACTGTCCTTATTTTGAAAACGTGGGAAATCCAGGGGGTTGGGTGTACTTTTGGCCAAAGATTTAGAAAATACTTTCCGAGATGAAACTATGGCCGAAAGTTTGGATGAAAACGAGTTAATAACGAAGGAGATATGACTTTCCGAAGTTTAACGACGAAAACTCATTTTCAGAAAAATAGCTTGCTGTATGAAAACTTTTGTTGGGCAAAATGAGTCATTTAACGTAACCTAGCTAAGCCGAACTACTAAAAATGTGATAGTACATGTTTATACGAAACCGGGGATATAAAGAACGTAGAAAATGAGCTTATATCGACCAAGATATACACGTTTACAACTCGGAAACTTATATATTATTTGACAGCTTTCTAATAGAGAATATATTTACTACGTACTAACAACTAGTTTTGTGAAATTAGTTGAACATGTTTTCTTCGAGTCATGAAAAGTATTATACAACGATAAGAACACAATATTTGCCTAACGAAATACCATACTAGGATCGTAGAGTATTATTTCAACATATATACTTGGAAAATAGTTTTTATAACTAAACAAGACAACAACAAGTATTTTTGACGATAGACGTTATTTTCAAAGAGTTCAAGTGGTATCGATAACATACGTACATGCATGCATATCATTGTTTTCATTGCTTACAATAGGTCACATCATTCATTATAGGTCGTGCTTAGAGCCGAGCCTTACATCATTCCGTTCATCATCATTTCACTGCTTGCATTTCAGGTGAGGTTTCATAGCCCCGTCTACATTTTATTATTTGTTTTCAAATCCCACGGGGGAGAATACATTGCATCATTTTCATACGGGCCTAAGTATACAAATTCAAGTACATTGCTTAAGTTACCGCATTTACCAAGTGAAAGTCCCCTATTCATTATCATGAACCGTTAATTGTACCTAAGCGAGAGTGAGTGGATAGATCTATTGAGGGTGACGCCTCCATCCGCGTTGGTATTCACCAACCGTCATAACGGATGCATTTCATGTCTAACATCATTAGAGTGCCTAGTAAAACACTCTGGAGGGGCATATTCCGCATTCAGCTTCGGGGTCATGAGCTTAAGGGCTATTGTACTATATTTTTCACGTGACTTATGTCATGCATTATACTTGAGGCTGCCGTATAACTTCATTTTACATAAACCTATGGAATTCACCAACATTCGTGTTGACTTTTTAGCAATGTATTTTCAGGTAACTAAGTAGAGCATGTGACATGCATATGGACTACATGGAGTCGCGGGGTCGACGCGTCTCACTATATATTTTCAGCACTTATGTATCGTTTGATCTTGTATGAACTAGTTTTTGATAAACTTGCAACACCTTTTGGGACCTATGCTTTGTAAACTCTAATTTTTTTAAATGATCAAACGTTGTATTTTCTAAATGACACTTTAGGTCGTTCAATATAACCTTGTATGAGATGCCATGTTCGTTACACCCAGGTATTCCATTCCGCTGCCAAAACAGGTATTTTCAGGGTGTGACACTTACACACGAGATGAATGAATCGATTGACAAGGGTTTAACAAACTTATTCGAACAACAATAAATTCGACTTCTATCCAAGCAAGCAAACCACCACAGTAGACCCTTCGATTTGAGAGGAATTTTTGAGTGAAGTGTTTGGGAGTGTGGCTTAGCTTGTGGACCGATTGGTTACATAAAAAGAATTAAAACAGGTAGGGTTGATTCTCCTTTCTTTGAATTCAGACGCGCCTTAACCAAATGGAGTTACCATCTCCTTTAGCTTCATTATCTTATTGTTGGGTTTCGTTGACTTCAAGGGTGAGACAAAGGGGATCCATTCTGCGATGCTTGGGACCTCATTGTAGTTTTGTAGTCATCAAGGAACGCCAGACCTGACCCGTAGCAGTGTGGGAGAGGCGTAGCAGTAGGGTTGCAGATCTGGTTTTTCTTGGCTGCATCGATGGGGGAGATGAAGTTGGGGAGATGAATACAAAAGTATGTGGGGATAAGAGGGAGAGAGAGAATAAACGTTTTATCGTTATATATAATATATACTATATATATATATATATATATATACTAGTATATAAGTATCATATATATATATATATATAATATATATAATATATATATATATAATATATATATATATATATATATATATTTAAGTGGGTTAATGTTTGATTTGTTGGTAAGTAAAAGAAAAAGGTAAGTGTTTTAGTTGGTTTTTGTTATATTTGTGGGGGTTTAAGGGTACCCCGTGTTTTGTTGAGCTCCGCGAAAACTTGAGTTTTTGAGGTTAGCGTGAGCGCGGTAAATATTATTATGAGGACGTTTTTATAATGTTAATATAAAAACATGAGTTGTTCATTCCGGGTACCATTTGTTGGATTCATGCCATTGCTATGGTTGTGTCGGTACGCGTGTAGTGTTTGGTGCGAGATAACTTCTCGTAAATAATCAATAATAGTCAGAAAACAAGCCAGTCACATTTTCAGACAAGATAAACCATGAAAATGAGTTACTGTAAGCTACAGTGTGCGGGTTCGTATTCCCGAAAATAGTTTTGTAAGCTCATGAATGCTTAATTTAAACAGTTAGGTAATAATAAATCGAGGTTTATTATTAAAATATTGATGGAAAATTACCGTTTGTCACATCCTCCCCGCCTTAGAAGGAAAGCCGTCCTCGGCTTTCACTAAGAATTACTCGATGGATTTGAGAATAGGTGTGGGTATTTACGCTTGATCTCGACCTCACGCTCCCATGTGTATTCGGGTCCTCTTCGAGAGTCCCAACGGACTTTAACGATAGGGATGCGGCTTTGCTTAAGCCGTTTGATTTCTTGGTCCATTATTTCAACAGGTTCTTCAATAAAGTTTAGTCTCTCGTCGATCTGGATCTCCTCCAAAGGAATGGCATGGGTTTCGTCTGAGAGACATTTCTTATGGTTGCACACGTGGAACACGTTGTGCACAGAACTGAGTTCTTGTGGTAATTCGAGTCGGTAGGCTACTGGCCCGATTCTGGCGAGGATTTTGAATGGTCCAATGTATTGGGGATTTAACTTCCCACGCTTTCCAAAGCAAATCACACCTTTCCATGGCGAAACTTTTAACATGACTCGATCTCCAACTTGAAACTCGAGTGGTTTTCGTCTCTTGTCAGCGTAGCTTTTCAGACGGTCTCGAGCCGCTTGCAGCCGGCTCTTTATTTGCACAATCTTTTCTGTAGTTTCTTGCACTAGCTCAAGACCAGTAAGCGAACTTTCTCCGACTTCAGCCCAGCATATAGGTGATCTGCACTTCCGACCATAAAGGGCTTCATAAGGTGCAGCTTTGATGCTTGTGTGATAGCTATTATTGTAAGACAACTCGGCCAATGGCAGATGCCTATCCCAACCGTTTCCAAACTCTATCACACACGCTCGTAGCATGTCTTCTAAGGTTTTAATGGTCCTCTCACTTTGACCATCTGTTTGGGGATGGTAGGCGGTGCTCATATCCAGGTCGCTTCCCAAGGCATCTTGTAGCGATCTCCAAAATTTTTACGTGAAACGGCTATCTCTGTCGGAAATGATAGAAATCGGAACACCATGTCTTGCCACTATCTCCTTTATGTATAGCCGTGCAAGTTTATCCATGTTGTCGTTCTCCCTGATTGGTAAGAAATGGGCGGACTTGGTTAGACGATCAACGATTACCCAAATGGTGTCGTAACCACTTGATGTCCTTGGTAGCTTGGTGATAAAGTCCATAGTTTTGCGTTCCCACTTTCACTCGGGAATCTCTGGTTGTACGAGTAAACCTGATGGCCGTTGGTGTTCAGCTTTAACTTTGGAACATGTCAAACAATGGTTGACATGACGAGCAATGTCGGCCTTCATGTTTGACCACCAGTATAGTTTCTTCAGATCGAGATACATTTTGTCGGCTCCTGGATGAATAGAGTACTTAGACTTGTGGGATTCGTGCATGATGAGGTCACGTATCCCTCCGTAGAGTGGGACCCAACTTCTGTCCTTGAAACACAACATTCCATCTGATCTCTTCACGAAACCATTCTTATTTTCAGGCATACCATAGATCTTTTCGTTGGGTCTGTTCTCGTCTTTGAGTGCCTCGACTTGGGCCTCAAGGATTTTCGATGGGAGGGGTGAAACGATCGTCATCCCCAACGATCGTACCCTCAGGGGTTTTGGTCGTTCTTTCCGACTAAGAGCATCTGCCACCACGTTTGCTTTGCCTGGATGGTATCAAATCTCAAAATCATAGTCGCTGAGTAATTCTAACCATCTATGCTGTCTCATATTAAGCTCCTTCTGGTCCAGGATATGTTGCAAGCTCTTGTGGTCGGTGTAAACTACACACTTGGTGCCATAGAGGTAGTGTCTCCAGATTCTAAGGGCAAACACTATGGACCCCAATTCCAAGTCGTGTGTAGTATAATTCTTCTCGTGCTTTTTCAGTTGTCGAGAGGCATATGCTATCACATTCTCTCGTTGCATTAGGACGGCTCCCAAACCCTTGTGTGAAGCGTCGCAGTAAACTACAAAATCTTCACTGCCTTCAGGTAAGGCCAAGATAGGTGCACTACACAACTTATCTTTAAGGAGTTGGAAGGCTTCTTCTTCCTTATCTCCCCAGTCGAACTTCACACTCTTCTCGGTTAGTTTAGTTAGAGGCTTTGCTATCTTCGAGAACCCTTCAATAAACCTCCTGTAGTAACCAGCAAGCCCTAAGAATTGGCGTATTTCAGTAGGTGTTGTGGGTGTCGCCCAATCCTTTATTGCTTCGACCTTTGCAGGATCCACGTGAATGCCTTGACTATCAATCACGTGACCCAGAAATTGAACAGTTGGTATCCAAAACTCGCACTTTGAAAACTTAGCATACAACTCCTCCTTCTTTAGTAATTCTAGAATTAGTCTAAGGTGTCCCTCATGCTCCTTCTCGCTCTTAGAGTAAATAAGGATGTCGTCGATAAAGACGATTACATATTTGTCCAAGTACGGATTGCACACCCGATTCATAAGGTCCATGAATACCGCCGGTGCGTTGGTTAAGCCAAAAGGCTTGACTTGGAACTCGTAGTGGCCGTAACGAGTCCTGAAGGCCGTTTTCGGGATATCCTCTTCCCGAACTCTAAGTTGATGGTATCCGGATCTCAAGTCGATTTTTGAGTAAACACACGAACNTAAAGACGATTACATATTTGTCCAAGTACGGATTGCACACCCGATTCATAAGGTCCATGAATACCGCCGGTGCGTTGGTTAAGCCAAAAGGCTTGACTTGGAACTCGTAGTGGCCGTAACGAGTCCTGAAGGCCGTTTTCGGGATATCCTCTTCCCGAACTCTAAGTTGATGGTATCCGGATCTCAAGTCGATTTTTGAGTAAACACACGAACCCTGGAGTTGATCGAATAGATCGTCGATCCTCGGGAGTGGGTATCGATTTTTGATGGTTAGTTTGTTCAGTTCTCGATAGTCAATGCACATTTTGAAAGACCCATCCTTCTTTTTGACGAATAAGACCGGAGCTCCCCAAGGTGAAGAACTCGGCCTGATGAATCCTGGTCATGGCAGAATTAAGCGGTGAAGCTTAAACACGAGTCGTAGTCCCAACGAGGGTTGAACTGATCCAGTCAAGTAAGTCGTGAGTTATGTGAAGTGAATTGGTTTGAAAGAGTTGATTTGGTTTTAGTTATCACTACGAAAATGTTTAACAACTTAGAAAAGGAAAACGTGTTTAAGAGAAATAGAATTAAGAACAAAAGAAAACATTAACTTGATGAAACTACTAGTAAAAGAAATGGAAAATATTTTTTTGAGTTTTATATTTTTAATTAACAAAATGATTAAGGATTGAAAGGAAAGAAATAAAGAAACGAATGAACGATAAACTAAATACAAGTAAAGTTTAAAAGAAAAGAAAAGATAACGAAGAGAAGTAAATTTTTTATTTTTTTTATTTTTTTATTTTTTTATTTTTTTTTTAAGATTTAATAAATGAAAAGTAAACGTAAAACTTTTAAAAGAAAATAAACTAAGTTTAAAAGATTTTTAGAAATTTCGGCGGAGCTCCGTTTAGAAATAAGCTAAACGAAACTCCACTCGATAAAACGATGAAGTGAATAAAAGCCTAGCTCGGCTTATGAAAGAAATAAGATGGGAAAATTTAGAAAACGAAGCTCGACTCAAAGAGAACTTAAAATGATACTCGCTATATTATTTTTGATACTTGCAAAACTAAAGAGGACACCTTACTCGCAAAAGAAACTAGAAAACATACTCGCAAAGAGAAAATGCAAATGACCATACTCGCAAGACATATGTTTGATACTCGCTAAAACTCTATGCTCATACTCGCAAGACCTCAAGACACAACCTTATACTCGCTAAAGAATTGAATCAAACTCGCAAGACTAGGGTCCAAACTCGCAAAAACAAATCTTTGCCAAGATGATACTCGCAAAAATCAATAGCTTACTCGCTACTAAGGACTCCTACAACCATACTCGCTATACTTTGGTACTCGCTAAAACAAAATACAAACTCGCTAAAACAGAAGCTTACTCGCTAGAGAAATGAATGATACTCGCAATTATGAAACACGATACTCGCTAAAAACCATGGTCCATACTCGCTAAACTTGGAAACAAAACCATACTCGCAAAACCCTAAACTTACTACTCGCTAAAATGAAGAAGAAACGATTTGGAAATTATTACGTGAACAAGAGATTGAAAGCTAATGAAAACCAACAAAAACTTTATGTAAAACACGTTTACAAAGCTAAATAAGCTTATGAATAAGCCAACGACTCAAAATAAGCTCTACCCCATTATTTTTTATATCATTCGAATAGAAAACATGCAAAGTTGATGAAATATTGTAAAAGCTTGTGTAAAAGATTAAGTTTATGTAAACAAAGATTAACAATAACTCAAAACATGTAAAAACTTAGAAGAAAGATGAAGGTGAATGATAATAAGCTAAAGAAAATAAGACATGTAAATAAAACTTGCCTTAATAAAAATAAAACTTACACTAAGACTCAAAAATAAAACTAAAGACTAACTAAAATGAAGACTAGCTTGTGAATGAAGCCAAGGGGTGGTATTTAAAGGAGCAAGGGTGCTTCCTTTTTGCCTTCGTGTACATTTTGCCCCCTAGACTTTTACAACTCATGAAAACAACACATAAACTACATTACAAGACTACTACAACTTCTAAAAATTAAACGTAAGTCCTTGTAACTTGAGGTAGCGTGTTGACGTGCTTTCCAAAGGTCTTCAAAGACATAAAAGTGATCACTTGCTCGAACTTATAAAGCTTATCTTAATAATTATCTTTGAACTTCGATTAAGCGTCTCTTTCGTTTTCTCGAGCCTTTAAGAAATAAATACGTCGTCACGGGCTTTTCTTAAGCAAATTTCATCTTCGGCTTCACTTTCAAACTCTTTTCCACATCTCGTGCTCGTTTTAGGCTTTTTGGTTGATTTTCGTGTTGTTTTTGCAATATCCTTTCCTGCACAGTCACAAACACAAAAACACGATATCTTTGGCGTTTAACGTTAGTTTTTGGTCTTTAAGAGTCTGAAAATGGTGAATAAAAGGTATGTGAATAAGCACATACCAAATCCTTTCTCCAAAAGTTCCGACAATTGGTTCGATAATTCCTGTAGTTCCGTCGGAGCTAATCGATAAGGTGCTCGTGCCACAGGTGCGGCACCAGGCACTAGATCGATTCGAAATTCGACTTGTCGGGTTGGCGGTAGTCCAGGTAATTCTTCAGGGAAGACCTCTGGGAAGTCTCTCACGGTTGGTACATCTTCCAACCGTTTTCCCTAGGGCTCTTTATCTTCTTTCTCGGTTACTTGTGCTAGGAAGAGGCAGCATCCTTTCTCGATGTACTTCTGGGTTTTTGTGCAAGACATGATGTTTAGCCTTGACGCGTTCCTTCTGTCCTTCCTGTCGCCTTCTACGATTAGGACTTCGTCCCCATAAGGCAACCGAACAATTTTCTCATCACAAATGATGGCGGCACGGTACTTTGACAACCAATCCATACCGATAATAACGTCAAAACTACCCAATTCTACTAGCATAAGGTCGATGTTGAATGGGTGATTTAACAGGTTTAGGGTACAGCCCCTTATGATAGTACCTACCCTTTCTATGTTCCCATTAGCTAACTCCACGTTGTATACATTGTCTAGAGGGGTCGAGGCAATATCAAGTAGTGGACTAAATGCAGTTGAAACAAAATTCCTATCTGCCCCTGTATCAAATAATATGGATGCATAACGGTTATTTAAAAGGAACGTACCCGTCACAATGTTTGGGTCCTCTTGGGCTTCCACTTTGCCCACTGCATAAACCCTCCCGCGGGCTCCTTCTTCATTACCTGGGTAGCCTTGATTTCCACCCGTCCTCTGATTCCCTCGATTTCCACCAGTACCTTGAGTTCCCCCAGCACCTTGGTTTCTTGGTTCACGGCACTCGTTCTTGTAGTGCCCCTTTTTCCCGCACCCAAAACAAGTTACGTTAGCCTTCGGGTTTTGCCCAGGTGTGGTTTGTGCAGTCGCGAGAGTCCTCGACCTACCATCCTTGGTCATATGCCCAACCTTCTGACAGTTGCGGCATTTCACTGTGCACGGTCCGTTGTGGTGGAGTTTACAGCGATTGCAAAACGGGTGTTTCCCAGCATAACCCTTCTTTTCTGCTGGACCAGCTGCATCCACCTTCATTTCTGTCGGCCCCGCAACATAAACTTTAGCAATTTCTTGTCTCTTGTTTGGGCGATGGCTGTTGTTGTTGTTTCGGGAGTGATCATCCCATTTCCTCTTATTAGTCACCATAGTTTCAGCAGAATCCTCAATTACTTGGTCCATCAATTTGTTGGCCACTTCCATAGTCTCGTGAAGATCTGCCGCCTTAGAGGTAGTGACATTACCCTTGATGGATTGGGGTAATCCCCCAATGTACCTCTCGAGTAAGCGAGTCTCAGTTTGGACCATCTCAGGGCATAGCAAAGCCAACCCTTGAAAGCGCTGGTTGTATGCCGCCATGTTAGTACCCTGCACCTTGAGGTTCCAAAATTCGACCTCCAACTTTTTAACTTCGTTGCGAGGACAATACGTTTTGNCTTGTCTCTTGTTTGGGCGATGGCTGTTGTTGTTGTTTCGGGAGTGATCATCCCATTTCCTCTTATTAGTCACCATACTTTCAGCAGAATCCTCAATTACTTGGTCCATCAATTTGTTGGCCACTTCCATAGTCTCGTGAAGATCTGCCGCCTTAGAGGTAGTGACATTACCCTTGATGGATTGGGGTAATCCCCCAATGTACCTCTCGAGTAAGCGAGTCTCAGTTTGGACCATCTCAGGGCATAGCAAAGCCAACTCTTGAAAGCGCTGGTTGTATGCCGCCATGTTAGTACCCTGCACCTTGAGGTTCCAAAATTCGACCTCCAACTTTTTAACTTCGTTGCGAGGACAATACGTTTTGAGCACCATGTCCTTGAAGCTTTCCCATGGCATTGAGTATGCGGCGTCAAAGCCGGCGGACTTCAGATAATTGTTCCACCAGGTTAAAGCAACATCCTTGAAGGTGAATGATGCAAACTTAACCCTGTCTTCATCCGCACAACTACATATCCTGAACACAATCTCCAACTTTTCCACCCACCTGATCAAGTAAACGGCTCCCTCAGTTCCCCCAAAGAAATCAGTCATGGTCTTTCTGAATTCTTGGTAGTTACAGCCGCGAATGTTACTGTTTGTAGTTCTTGAGTTTCCAACATCAGTGGTTGAATTGTTCGCTGCTGCTAGTGCTGCTACTACCCGTTCTTCTACTAACTGATCAAGTATAGCTCGGTTCACAGGTGGAGCTGCTGCATTAACCCTGGCTAAGGCTGGTTGTGCACGAGCAGACCTAGTTGACTTCTTCCTGGGAGGCATCTTGCTATATCGCCAAAAATGAGATAAAGATACATGAGATTTCATAATGAGGAATTGTTATTACTCAAGAGTAAGATCAACACAAGCAGAGTATATGATTAAAATCAATCATGTAAGAAATGACACAATAGAGTAAACAAACAAGCTTGTTATAGATTAGAATTGTTACATGTCTGGAAAATTACAAGCTGCGAATACATGAAAGGAAAAATACTAGATTCGGATACATAAAGAAAGCATAACTACCAATAACTGATGACTACTCAATTTAGTGGCGTACAACGTCAACTACTAGCTAAGTCTAGATCTGATCACGCTCACGGCGCAGTCGCTCGATCCCTGCAATGAGCTCATGCTGAGTAGCCTCAAGCTCCTCGATACGCCTACGAGTCTCCCGGGCGTATCTCATCTCTGCAGCCAGCATGGACTCTAGTGTTGTAGTCCTCTGCCAATGAGTCCTAGCAGAGTCTCATGCAATCCAGAGAGTCCTATCCATCTCTTCGACCCTGCCGTATAGCCCGGTAACTCCTCTGGCCTGGCTACGAATCCGAGTATCTAGATCTCGAAGTCCACAATCGAAATCTCCTCCCATCCCATCAACCCTGACTCTCAGACCATGCATATCTTGCCTAATCAAATCAACACTCTCCAGCAAAACACCTGCAGCCCGGTGGACTGTCTCAACCCGCTGCTCCTATCCCTGTAACCTCTCCAACCGGTCAGTATGATCATCCAAAAGACTTTCGTGCATCTCCAGCTGTAGGATACTCCGCTCCCCATCAGTCAAATCCTCTTCCTCAGTGTGTGGGCTAACTGGGGAGGGTGGTACCACAAAAAGTGGTGTAGTAGGTGTATAGTCCGGACTCTCCACTTAAGGTGCAGTGCTAAAGACGCACTCAATGTCTCTCCATGTCACTCCATCATCCTCTTCCTGATAAGCACCCCTAGAGCTCTGTCCAATCTCAAATGTAGTAGGGACAGCATCCGAACCCTCTTCTCTAGCATGGAGCATGGCAGCTCTCTGACCCAATCCTAAAGGTACGTCAACATCCGTACCCACACCCTGAATCTGGGCATCTGGTGTGTGCTCAGCTGGTAAGGGCTCCTCCTCAGGCTCTTCATCTGGGTCTGACTCTTCATCTTGGTCTGACTCTTCTTCTGAGTCTGACTCTTCTTTTGGGTCTGACTCTTCTGAATATGACTCAGTAGCTCTTCTGAGCCCCTGACGGGGTGGAGAGTGAGTGGGTGATGAATTGGGTGAGTAAGGTGATGGTAAGGTAGATGTACCCGTAAAATCTGACCGTGTCCTCCTACTTGGTGAGGATAGTGCGGATGATGACTGAATGCGGCGCCCCCGGACTCTCCTGTAAGTAGTCGGACGCCTGGTGGGTGGAATCTCGGTGGGTGGAGTAGTATGAGTAGTGGCGGTATCAGCTATGGGAGTGGATGTTGGCTGTATGGGAAATGATGAGGTAGGTACAGACTCAGCAAAGTCATGGTCTGGGGCATTATGACCCGATTCTGGTGTGATTAGGCGGGATAATGAAGTGTTGGTGAGTAAAATGTCTTCAATGACGTCGAAAGGAGGCATGATCTGTGACAAAGACGGTATAAGTGTGTAAGTATATGGAAATACTTATATATATATATATGTATATGTATATATATAGATACGGTAGAGTGTAACATATAGTTAAGACAAGTAACCAACAAGTAGAGTGGCAAGCAAGGCAGGTAGGCAAGTCCGCAAGTGGCGGTCATAGGGACTTGTTTTTGTAAAAAGCGGTTATAGTTTAGGTTTTATATGTACCTAGATCTCTATAACCTAGGCTTTGATACCAATCTGTAACATCCCCAAAATTGGGTCCAGTGGAAGCATACATGTCACTGGGGTGTTACTAAATTGAAATCACAACATAAGGTAATAAAGAACG